>CABEEJ010006285.1:0-21042 GCA_901482245.1 Timema douglasi
CTCGTCCGGCCGGTGAAATTGGGTAAGCGCTGTTCTTGTTGACTATCCCGTTTTTTTGATGCCTTGTAGCAATAATTGCTACAAAATGTAAACAAGAGGAATAGAATTAAAAATGTTTTAAATTGATATTAGATCAAACAGTCTATTGTTATTAAAGATAACAATATTCAGTTATCATAGTCGTATTCTTCCCGATAGACAGGAATATAAATAAGCTCCTTGATGACTAGTAGCTATCTGAAGTAATATTGAACATATGGTTTAGTTAAGTAACTCTTGAAATAAGGACCAATGCTCATTCTCCTAGTAAGGAGCGTCTGCCTCAACCTAGCGGCAGTCAAAGATAGGAGACTACACATAATATAAGGTTAAGCCACATTACATAAAGATAATCCGGCCTAGCTAATACCAGACTAAGACCCGAAAGGTCTATTTGAATAATAGTGAAACTGTAGTGAATGAAAACAAGGGGTATTTAATTCTAATTTTATAGAGTTACTATGAGGATAGTTATATGAGCTAACTAGCTTGAGTTAACTCCATAGAGAGTTACGAAAACCTGAGAATAATCTCCTTGAAGAGGAACTAGCATATTACAAATAGTAAATGACGGGCTATCAGGAATCTAGGAGGTTAAATTACTATGGCCGGTCAATTCCTACTACGAACTACTTAGTAGTGGTCCCACAGGTTGTGACATTAAATGGATACACCAAAAAAGGAGATAATAGTGACTGATATCTCTCACTGACTTAGCTAGGTCATTGAAGAAAACGTTAGACAATTGATTTCCGCCATAAAAAGATCCTGAACATGGCCATACCATTTAGGGAGTCATTATTGTTCCCTAATATATAAAACTATGTCTTAAGGACTTAGAAAAAAAAAGAGCATTAAACCTTTATTCTAAACTACGAAAAATGGGCATAGGAAAACATGTCATAGTTTTGACAAACAAAAAACTATTTCTGATGGACGTAGAAAAAGAGCGTTAAGACTATCATTCAAAACTACGCCTCATGTGCATAGAAAGTAAAGTCAGACAACCTGATACAAAAACTTATGTCATATGGACATAGAAAGTTAAATACTCTGATACATAAAATTGTTTGATGATCATAGAAAGACACTCTGACGCAATAAACTATATCTGATGGACATAGAAAGTCAGATACTCTGACAAAATAAACTATTACTGATGGACATCGTTAAAGAGGTGTTACGAATCTAAACCAGATTCTAACTTAGGGAAACTTTAAATCCCAGATGAGATTTCATCTATGACGAGGTGGAGAGACCGAAACCTAACACATCATAGTCACCAGTAGTTTCTTAGGAGCTGTAGAGTTACGTCCTAGTTCTTCATCCGTTGAATTAATTAAATAGAAGATATTTATGTGAAGTGAGGAATGGGGCTTATATAGTAACAGAACTGACGAAATCTGGGACGGTTTGAATCTGGACATATAAGAGGGGCATGGGGTTAAGTTGCGAAATTGCGCTGAATGACCACTAGCGCTCGTTGATGGTGTGGCGCCCAGATAACATCTCAGCCATTTCTTCGAATGATCTCGGCATAGTCAGCTGGAGTAGTTTTCCTGGAGCTTGGGCGTTTCCCGGCAACATAAATCCACCGCGAGTTAAATATCTGCCACACACTATTAGAATACATTAGCTCTTGTATTATTATTATTATTATTATTAGCACCGCGTCTTACTACCCGTTCGGGTTATACGCACTTACGCTAATGTGTAATGGTAGGGTGATTGTGAGATGAAATGGAGGACCTACAGTTTAACGTGGAATCCGAACCACGGTGGAGACCTGGCATTCCCCACATTCACAAGATGTCTTGTCAGAGGTGAAGGAAGGGTTTGGTAATCAGATNTTCACAAGATGTCTTGTCAGAGGTGAAGGAAGGGTTTGGTAGTCAGATAAATCTTTGCCGGGACCGAGGATTGAACCCCGGCCGCCCGCACAGAAGTCTGACACCTTACCCCTAGACCACCAGGTCACCTACAGCTCTTGTATTCATTGTGTTGTTATTACACATATTAAACAGCCGGTTTCACATGTTACTACACGAGATGCACATTTTCGTAAAATTTCAGACCTTTGTGTTCGATAGATATCGCACAATGCCCATGATGGACGAACAAACTCTTCATTTTTATTAATATACATTCGAAATACTTTTTTTTTTGTGATTTTTACTAATATCGAATCTCTTAAATTCTATAGGAATCGAGAAATATAACGTCTCATCTCAAATATAAATAATGTCGCCATGGGCTAGCCTACATGTATCAGAAATACATTTTTAAATGTTATTTCTTTGAGGAACTGACTGTTTAACTTCTTTGACTGGTGATGCCACCTTTACGTATATTTAAAACGTGAAAGTATTCCTCTAGATAATCTAGGCTCTAGACAATGATTCCCGGAGTTATATCCAACCGATGTTAATTAAAAAAAAAGCTTTTACACCTAGAATATGTCTAAAAATTCTAAATTTCAAAAATATACTAAATAGGGAATTTTTTAATCTGGGATTAAAATTAAAATATGATTATTCTACCTAGATTAATTAAATTTCCATTTAACTTTTATAAATTATAAGAGTTGAAATTTGAGAACTGTCAACGCAACATTGAGCATGATGTTTTAATGTTTTAATTCTTTTTCTAACTATCCTAGAATTTAGTTTTCATGCTTCTTTCTTTTATTTTTAGCACCACGTTTTACTACCCTTTTTGGGTTATACATCTACGTACTAATTAGGTCCACTTTAATGTTTAAGGAATGAGGAAGGTTGAGTTTAGAGTATGTGTACCCACCTTTGCATGGAAGGAGAGTATAAAACGACTCTCAGTACGCCTGACCAGGATTGAACCCCTATCTCCTTGTCATAGACAATCTAGTATATTGCAAGAGTGACGCCTTTGACCAAGCAGCCACCGCATGTATGGTTTCTCGTTCATGAGGGCGATGAGGCCACCAACATTGTTTTCCACTTTCTTTCCACGCGAATTCTGTAAAACTTCCTCTAAATTCTACTTTCCTCACCTCTCTACCCTATTATTGTAAACATTTCCGGATATTTCGGACGGGTAGTGAGACGTAGAGTACAGAGGGGGAGAGGAGAAGGGGATGGTGAAAATTTTACGCATCCCCGGATTGACCCGGAGGGGAGGAGAGCGACTCTTGGAAACAACTTTGTAACACGGATGACAGTTCACTTAAGGGGAAAGTCCCCGGTGGTTCCAAGTAAGATTGATGATACAAGGAGGCAGGTAAGACCCGTGCGCGCCGTTTGTTACTAAACTCCTTAAGATTGATAGAGCTTAAACATATCTGACAGTTTTCATAAGTAAAAACTGCGATACAAAAGCACTTGACAAAAGATCGGGTAAAATAAATGGGTAACATTTTGCTCATTTGTCTTCAAATACATTTGCGTTGCATTCAAATTATTAAAATAATACCATACAACGACGAGAAAGAAATAAATCAGTTTAATACCACGCTTTTGAACGTATATGCACGCACACTGTTTTTCTCTAATATTTTTAAAATTATAATTAGTTTAGTTAATCATTCAATATTTCAGTTAGTACTCCATTTTTTAAACGCAAAATTTAGTCAAGTATAATCACTCTACTCAATTGAGGTCATTTTTACCTAGGAGCACCCATAAGCTATAGTTATCTGGGACTAGCTTGTATCCACCTGCTTTGTCCCTTCTTTCTTTAAGACTCGACTTGTTTTTATCACCGCGACTTACTAACCATTCAAATTATACTTTTATTTACTAATTACGGTAATGGGTTAGGGATGAGGAAGGTCGTGAATTTATGGAAAGTGTTGCCCCGTTAGCGTGGGAAGTGTTAATAAGGAGAAGGTTAATTTCAGACAACGCTCCAACATTACTGCAATAAAGAGGCTTTGACATTTACCTTTTGTACACCCTTCCGGGATTCGAACACCGTTTTAAAAGTTGGTTGTAATATAGTGGGATGAGAGTCTGACGCTCTAGAGAGCTAGGACACCTTTACGGGTGTGTGTGTGTGTGTGTGTGTGTGACAGCAAATGAACGAGATTAAATCGTCTTATTTTAAAATAAATAAAACCCTTTTGGTTTTAATCAGGTTTAGGCTTATAAAGTAATCCTGTAGCGCGAGTCAATGTCATTGTTCAGTCAAACGGAAGTTTATCTTTGTTCACAAGTTTCTCAGGAAGAGGATGGCTGCGCGCGCAAGTATTTCTGGCCACTTGAGTCAAGTGGTGAGTGAAGTATAGAATAGGAGAAGACACCCCAAGAGAGAGAGAGGCAATGAACTGGACTATGTCTGCTGATTAAAGGAATAAGATTCAATCAGATGCTCTCAAAATTAATTGTATATAGAAGCTAAAAATAGTGAAATTTTTCATTATTCATTTACTTCTATTTAAAAAAAAATAACACTTTTAAAATAGAATAAAATTTTAAAAATAAAAATCTTTTATTAATGGTTTATTAGAATTGAGAATAGTAAAAGAATATAAATTGAAATTTGTTAAAATGAAAAAAAAAAGTTGTATAAAATATGAAAAATAATGTGTTAGTACATTTAAAATAATGTGAAACACATAAAAAAAAATCGGGTGGAATTATAATTATAGAAAATATAATAAATTAAAACAAGTTTAAAATAAGTTTATTGCGTTGAATAAATTAAATTTTAAGGCCAGCCTAATAGGTTATATAATATTGTAAAAGGAAATTGAGGCAATTATAAAATCGAGAGATAAAATCAAATTATTTTTACTGAGTCAATAACCCAGAACTATAATAGTTAGTTCATTGAACGGACCCCGTGGGCGGGAGTATTAATGGGCCATTTACTCCCGTTTGAGAGTATCTGGTTCGAATCCCCAACCGGAACAAGGAGAGCGTGAACTATTAGTAATATGGCTGTAATCTAGTGTCTGGAAAACCTCAAATGAGTGTTTGGAATTTGCTTTGAATCCTACCTAGCTCTACATCGGTAATCTCGATTCTAGCTCAATTGGCGGTAGCTTGTCTGACAGTTTAACTAAAGAGCCTGTACGCGATTTCCAGCACAGAGGAAAAATCTAACAATGACGAAACAGAGGCTTTCTCTTTGACCAGTATGAATTAACATCCAGGTACCCACCTCGGTGGCCGCGTGGTCTAACGAGTCTCTATCGTGTTGGACTAGACTGCCAAAGATGGGAAGCTCGGGGCTCGATCCCGGTCGGGCGCACTGAGGCTGGTTTTTTCTAAAATTGTTTTCCCACTCTCCCTCCACAAATTTGGGTTCATTTCCTCTAAATTATGCTTTCCTAATCCCTAACCCAATAGTATAATTAGTGCATAGGCGTATAACACAAATGGGTAGTAAGACGTTGTGTTTAAAATAAACATTCATGTGACTTGACATTTGTCTGTTCTAGAATTAAACGATTCTCTAAGTCGTGATCCTATATTCTTAATCTTTTCAGAGAGGGTACGTTAAATACACTAAATAAAATAAAAACTTAGCGATAACTCAGGTGAATATAATTTGATTCGAATGCTTTGACGATATTTTTTCCGCGAATTTTTGATCAATTCTTCAGACGAATACTTGTGCACTTATTCAAACCTCATCTTTCTCATTCTGTGTTGTAAAATTAGTAAATATTACGAATATACCGGGCTAGCAGTATAATGACTGATGGAAATTTACTAAAACAAATATCGCATTTACTCTCAACTTACATGACATGAACTTTAGTAATGGAGCTCATCAGACTCAAATGAGTACGTTTATTCGAGCATTTGTTGAGCGCTGTATCTTGCTTTATAGCGCCCGTAGCGTTTTATGGAGTTGCGCCACTCGCCGAGGGAAGCGGTAGCTGGCATTTTGCCGTCGCCTGTAAATCATTACTACAAACTAACTATAAACTTAAAAAAAGTGTGGTCTACTCTAAATTATTTCCAAAATAATGTTGTTGGTAACGTACACTTCCTTCTCGCTGTCCCGACAAAGAGATGAGACAAAATAAGGTATGACGTAAGTATATTTATAGAAGGAATCTAGTAGGAAGGAACTATTCAAAAATATAAACTTTTTATACGGTCAACATTGATAATATTTTACTTTATTATTGGTATTATTATGAAAAGTGAAAGCTTCAGATCATATTACTTGACTGATAAATATATTACAATTATATAAGTAACTTTTATAACAGTCAAAAGAAGTCCCACCCTTTCTAATTAGTACTGTATCTGGATACAATAAGATTTTTTTTCTCACCCCTAACCTCACCCCCCACTTCACTTCCCATTTCTAACGCTCTATAACGAAAGGCAGCACTGTCGTTTTAATAGAGTGCGCGTTGTTCATTGAAGAGTTAATTAAGTTGAAGAGCTTCTCACAAAACCGGAACTTTGGAGGTCATTTCATCACTTTGAAATAGCTCAAGACTTTCATCTCATTTGTTCGATAAGGGTTCAAAATTTGGTTTGACTCAAAATATTTAACATAGAATTTTGTTCTACATGAAACATTTTCGATACGTAAAATAATGTATTTTTCAATCTATAAAGAAACGGTGACTCCATTTAGCCTTACTACCAGTTCGGGCTAGTCTTATATTTACATCAAGGGTGTAGGAATAAACATTGGCGCAGAGGGAAAGTGTAAAATTATTTAGGGAAATACTACCCTCAGTACACCTGTAAGGGGATTCAAACCTTGACATCCCCGTCATCGACAAATCAGACCATACGATTTTGACACCTTAGCCCTTGTGCCCACCGATATTCCTATCCCAGTAGTGGAAAGATTAGCCAGTACTAATCTACCTTTACCCAGGGGAGTTCCGATTGTACTGATCGTACATACTTTTCCGTAGAGACTCTTTCCATGTACCGATGAGATGAGGTGATGGTGATAGTGAGTTTGATGGTGTGGAAACACTTAAACCTAACTTAATTCCAGCTAACCAAACCCTTGTGATCGTTGGAGTAAATCCCCTTAGTAGAAAAATACCCAAGATACCAGCCGGGAATCAAACTCGGGACCCTTAGACTCGTAGCCAGGTACATGGGGCCGGTTGATGTGATGATTGTGCCCTGGTGGAAAATATAGTTTTTAAAATTACGTAGGACTACTCTTTCTACTGTCTAAAAGTAGTGAAGTTATTTATTATTACGGTTTATAATAATGTTATTATTAAACACATTTCACTGTTTCCATTATTGCTTCTAATTATTGTTTTCACAAAATTATCGTTAATAATAAACATCTTCTGTCATAATATTAAATTCGAATGTGAGGGCAGTTTGCTGCACATAAATTAACTTTATAGTTTTACTATCGTCCCAATTTCTCCCCACAGAATTACCAGCGTACCGTTTTGTTTGCACCCGGCTGTTTTTACTACTCCTACGCGCAGAGAATAAAGAGCATCTGGCGTGGAAAGTCGGAAAACATTTCACACCCCCATCCCATGATCTCACACATTCCCCGGAGGGTCGTGGGAATAGAATAGGTAGGTAAGTGGCTCGGGTTAAAGAGGAGAGTTGAATGGGGGAAACTAATTGCACCCCTATAGCTTCTCCTCCCCCACCCCCTTTCTCCATACACAACTGTTTTTAATTCGACCTCTTTACACAGTTAGTTAGTCTTCACTCATAAACACTTTCATTTCTCTCTGCAACACGTGTTCTTGAAAATTAACACAATTACCACCACCGGTCTCCCCAACGTAACAAGAGAGAGGAAAGGAAGTTTGAGATGTTTCAGAGGAAAACAATGTAGATTGGACCTATTCTTCTCTCACCACTACTAACAATATTTTTTTTACATTCATTACCTATCAACTAGTTCAGTTTTTTTAAAATTCAATTCATATATTTCCCACTGCAGGATTGCTAGGTCTGTCATAGCTTCTTATGCCTTATAATATAACTTAAGACTAGAACAGGCACAACATCCAGTCCCCAGGTGTTAATTCATCACTGTGAAAGAGTAAACCTACATTTCACCTATTATAAATATCCAGGCCATACCGGGAATCGAACCCGGGACCCTTAGCTCAGTAGATAGACACGCAACCAACTGAGCTAGGGTGTCGTATTACTAACAATAATTGTCGTTTTTAAATGTAATATTTCAGTTTGTTTCAAATTCATTCAACTAACTGGGTATATGAAACTAATAAATACTCAACCAAAAAACTGGTAGAATACTAGAGTATTGAACCAAGGACTCCTGAGCTAGTTGGTATCGGTTACCCGGTTCGACCGACGAGGAGGGGTATTTTCCAGCTCACGGTGTGAAATGGTGGGCATCTAACACCAAGCGTCGTAATCTAAATTCCTTCAAGGACGTTACCTACCCGTTACTTCACGTTAAGTCAATACAGGATTTCCCATGTTATTGAATTTACGTTCTATTCAGATATAACGTTGAAACATAACCCATACATTCTTAAATGATTCTAAAAATGGTCTAACAGTGTTACAAAATTATTATTTTTGTCTTGAAGTATATTTTTGCTAACGTTTTTTTTTATAAATCATCTACAATTCAGGTTATTTGGTTCATTTACTAAAATGGCTTGTAGGAGTCTTCCTGTCAGGATGTAGACTAAAAGAGTCGGTGGTAGCATATGTCTATCTTGGATAAGAAACAATAAAAAGGTAATTTAATAAAGTAAGTCAATGTTTTCAAGGCACGATAAATACTGTATAGTGACTGTGTAAACTCGTCAGAGGAAGAGGGTAAGTGTTATCAGCAGATAAACAAGAGGCCTCATAAGGTGAGTTGTTGATTTTCTTCCCACTCTTTCTATTTCGTGCATTGGTGTCTAAGCGTGATGGTACTTACAGACTGCTTAGGTGCGTCGAGTTAAGATGCAACCCGCTCCTCAAACTAGCTTCTAAATCTCCAAGTAGGCAACGTCGTCTACTTGTTATGTGTTTCAACAAAGCTTCACTAAGTTTGTCCCATGATTTCATTGAGTTTTTCTGTCCTTCTTTCATCCACGGCCATCCACCAAGTCATCCTTAGCCTACCTTGACGTCTGCGTCCTTGTGGTTTCCCGTCCAGAGCTTATCCTGGTCTCTCCGGAGAGGTCGCCGCTTGCGTCATCTGATCTCCGGTTGGATGGGTTTCTGGTTGGTTTTGTTCCACAGCTCTTTATTTGACACTACCTTTGGCCACCATAGGTCCAATATGTCTCTTAGACATCTCTTGATGAACGTCTGCAGTCTCTGGGTTGTAATTTCAATTGTCATTTTTTTGAGTCCGTCATTACCGACTTAATATACGACCTTATTCGTTCTCAATATTCGTGGGTCACTTAGTAGTCAACGCTAGCATGTATATATATTATTAGCACCACGTCCTACTATCTATTCAGGTTATACTCATATTTACTAATTACATTAGTGAGCTAGGGATGAAGAAGTTTGATTTTAGAGGAAGTGTATCCGCATTTGCGTGGAGTGAGAGTGAAAAACCCTTTTGGAAAAAATTCTATCAATACATTCGACTTGGATTCGAACCCCAATCTCCCCGTCGTTGCCAATGAGAGTGGCGCCTTAGACCATGTGGCCACAGAAGTGGGTAAAAACACGGTAATGCTTCTGATTTGAGTCAACCAATCGGTTTTAATCCTGAAAAAGGATCTAAAAAAACTGTGCCAAGTCTATATTAGTTTCTTAAGTTCACTGGTATAAAAAGTCGAGTATAATGCGCAATGTAAAACGGGGAGGGGGAAGTCCTTGAACGTCGGTTTTTGCAAAACAGATTGGTCTCTTGTGTCCGCCTTGTTGATAAGTTCTTATTAGCCTGTTTTGAGAAAGTGAAGAAGGGGAACGCGATTCATAAAAATTTGAAGAGTTTAGTCATAAGTCTGTGTTACGTTTCAGACAAATCAAATTCCGTCCCGGTGTTTTTTACAAACTATTAAGCCAAAATCAAATTTTATCCCATTCATTTTTATTTCCATCTTCAGATTTTAACCTCTACACCGGAGTATCTTACGTGCATATGAGCTTAACGTCGCCAAACTCTTTTTTCCACTTTATGAAAATTTGTTGAACCCAAAATCTCTTCTCCGCAATACGGGTCAAATTTATTTTGTACCTATTTATATAAAAAAGACTGTTTGCACGATGTCTTGGTTAATTTTTAAAACATATCCCAGCTGGCAACTTCCTGCCTTAAAAAGTCCCAATACATAAAACCAAATTACTACGTCAATACTTTCAACCACTGGCGAAAGACCCAGCCAGGGACAGAACGTTTCGGGTCAAATGGGGGCAAACTATATGGCAAAACTCAGCTTTACAACAACTATTCTTTAAATAATTTGAAAGATAAAATTGCACATAATGTTCTTTCTTATGGATCTTATTTGTGTAGGTCAATACAAGTTTTATTTCTAGCTCTGTAATGCAAATCTCTTTACTTATATTTACTGCAAGATCCTTATAAAAGGAGGTCAATACACGTTTAATATTCCCTTATCTGCCCCGTTGAACGGTATTTACCAGGGATCTCCAAATTCGGTCCGCCACAAGATTAAATCAAGCCCGTTCCATGATTTTATTAAAAAACAAATTAATTGTTTCTCTTCTTTATTTATTAACCACACATTTTGTTTGACATGTCCAGTTTCTGTCCGCACGCCTGCTTCCGCCATGACACCAAGCAGAGTGCTTCCCCCTCATGACACCAAGCCAAAGTGCTTCCCCCCATGACACCAAGCCAGAGTGCTTCCCCCCATGACACCAAGCCAGAGTGCTTCCCCCTCATGACACCAAGCCAGAGTGCTTCCCCCATGACACCAAACCAAAGCGCTGTCGGAATTGCAAACCCTCATTTTCAGTCGCAGGTGCTATTCCTTATACCGACAATAGAACAGCTATACTGTGACGATTTTTAGGTAGTTCCAAGTCTCCCGGCAAAGGATTATCAAAGGAAAGTTCCGAAAGATGTTACCTAATTTTTTTTAAGTAGTTATAATGAATAATTATTATAAATATAATTTATTACATATAAATTGATTCATTTCTCACATAGAATAATCAACGTCAATCACTTTTATCAAACACTGACTTGCCTTGGAAAGTGTAATTTTTTTATAGACGTGGCCGGCCATATGACTTGAATCTAAATTTGCATGTTGAAACAAATTTGATATATGATCTATTTGCGCATGTCAAGACATTCAGGGTAAAAATAACGCTACTTGAAGAACAGGTAAACGTTACTTTGGCCCGCAAAAAATGAGTAAAATATATTGTGTCCCCCGCATAGTAAAAGTTTGGAGACCCCTGGTCCTTACTATAGAAGGTAAATACACATTTTCCGTCCCGGCTTGTAATGTGCATCACTTCACTTATATATTCAGCAAGGTCTTTATATTAAGTGGTCTATCTACATCTTATATCCCGGTTTGCCTTGTGCATCTTTTACTTATATTTACTGCAATGTCTTTACTATAGGTAGGTAATTGCCTATTTCCTAGCTTGGTTTGTAATGTGTGATCTCTTTGATAATACTCACTTAACGGTATTAATATTATATGGTCAATACACGTTTTACTGCTCTTGTTTGTCACATGCGCCTCTTTATGTATACTTACTGCATGAGTTTATATAATTAGCAGGGGTTGTTGGGCCACCAGTACACTAGGTAGCTTTCCGGTGAACTAGTCTGTTGTTTTTTTAATGTCTAAAATGGCCCACTTGAGAACACGTTCTAAAAATCAAAACTTCATTAACATAAACATTCTTGAAACAACCAAGTTATGGTAACACTTTCTAAAAAGGTCACGCCTCAACAATTTGCATAAGAACCTTCTCTCGCACTTTATCTGACAGATAAAAACGCTACTACATCCACTTTCACGTATTCATACGCTAGGTCATGTTATCTGCGGCTGCAACTATTGATATATATTATCAATACCTGTAGAATAACACTAATACATATTTTATGTTATAAATTTGGGCTTAAAAATATTTTTAATAATGTTCATATTTGATTTGGTAAGGGGTAATAAATGACAAAATTGTATCTTCTTTATTTTTATTCTATTCTCCTTATTCGATAGTAGCATAATCTTCTATGACGACATGTTTCGCTGTTATTATTGATGTAACAACATCTTCAGGTCTTATTTATGATAAAGATGATATTCTGTTAAACACATATTATAAGAAAATTTACTTATGATATGTAATACATAAATGTAAGATCTCAAAATTTACTTATAATACGTAGTACATATCAAACATAAATTATTATTATTAGCACCGCGTCTTACTACCCGTTCGGGTTATACGCACTTACGCTAATGTGTAATGGTAGGGTGATTGTGAGAAGAAATGGAGGACCTACAGTTTAACGTGGGATCCGAACCACGGTGGAGGCCTGGCATTCCCCACATTCACAAGATGTCTTGTCAGAGGTGAAGGAAGGGTTTGGCAATCTGATAAATCTGTGCCGGGACCGAGGATTGAACCCCGGCCGCCAGCATAGAAGTCTGACACCTTACCCCTAGACCGATCAGACATAAAAATCTACTTATAATACGTAGTATATAATTATAAAACCTCAACATTTTCACTAACTTTCTTATAATATGTGTTTAACAGAATATCATTTTTATCATAAATAAGACCTGATGCTACATCGATAATGACAGCGAAACATGCCATAGAAGACTATACTACTATCGAATAAGGGGAAGGTAATATAAATGTAAATAGAGAAGATATAATTTTGCTAAAAAAAAAAAAGTTTGTGTTTTCTAGAAGTTATTTTCTATGAAGATGGGGTCATAATGGTGTACTGACATGGCCGTATCAAAGCTACATAAAGAGATAAAGAGTGTTAGTTAGCCCGGAGGATGTAGGGGGAGTTAATAAACTCAGGCAGTGCGAATCTAAGCAAAAGCTCGTTAGCAAAGAGACGCGTCCCTCACATTATTGGCTTCGACTGCACGCCTGTGATACACTGACGCTCCCGTGACCAAACAAACACGCTCCCCCATCTCAAGCTACCTCCCTCTATATTAATCCTCCTTTCACCTTCTCTCCTACTTTTATCATCAACCTCTCTCTTTGAATTACCTCCATTCCCTTCTTTAAATAACTAAAATATCACGTGTATTTAATATACTCATTATAACGAGAAAGGGCATCTTCAAATAACAGGACCAGCATGGCCTGCAACCCGCGACATATCTACCTTTCATGACGTCAGGAATGTGTTGGTAGATCCAGGGGCCGTATGCAAGAACGAAGATGAGTGAGCCAGTAGTGTGAGTGGAGTCTTAGGCCTGTATGTAAGAACTACTGCTCTTTTCAGCTTAGTTGTTACATACTGGCCCTAAGACTCCACTCACACTACTGATGCACTCACTCAGCTTAGTTGTTACATACCGGCCCTAAGACTCAACTCACACTACTGATGCACTCAGCTTAGTTCTTACATACCAGCCCTAAGACTCCACTCACACTACTGATGCACTCAGCTTAGTTCTTACATACCGGCCCTAAGACTCAACTCACACTACTGATGCACTCAGCTTAGTTGTTACATACCGGCCCTAAGACTCCACTCACACTACTGATGCACTCAGATTAGTTCTTACATACCAGCCCTAAGACTCCACTCACACTACTGATGCACTCAGCTTAGTTGTTACATACCAACCATAAGCGTACAGCTCATTTGGTCTGTTTTACTGGTGACTAGAGGTTGGGGTTCGAATCCCATCCGGATATATTAAGAGCGGTTCTCTCAAGATGATTTCCTATTCTCCATTCCACTTGAATTCGGATACATTTCTTCTAAATTATACCCTCTCTATGCCTGCCCCATAAGCTTAATTAAAATGCTAACATATACGTGGTGGAAAATCAATTTTTTTTATCACTGTCTTACTACCCGTACTAACTATGCTAAAGATTTTAGAGATAGGGAAGGTTGACTTTAGGGAAGTGTATCTGCATTTGTGTTGAGGTAGAGTGTTAAACCATTTGGGAAGACCACCCTCAATACACCCGACCGAGGTTCGAACCTCGATCTCACCGTCATCGTCAGTCTAGTGTACTATGAGAGTAGCGCCTTAGACTACGCGACCACCGTAGAGGGTAACAAACCGTTGCTGTGCAAGATGTAACTAAAAGTAATAGGTCTATATCCACTACTTTATATTTTAAAAGGGAAAGTATTTTAAAGAATCTTGACGTTTCTTGGATATTTCAGAGTATTAAATTTCGGTATTCTTTTAAATGTTTACGGCATCACGGTTACGTTAGCTTCTCACTCTTGAGGTCGGGCGCTGCAGTCGGTGAGCTTTGAGATATTCCCACATATCTCTTTCTCTCTTTCACTCCTTTTAGTTCGCATTCTTTCCACGTGCAGTGTTAAAAGAAAACCCAACTTTTCTTATGACTAAAAATTTGAAGAACATTTCATTAAATACAAACAAACGATTTTGGGGTGGACATTGATAACATTTTACTAAATTATCAAAATACTAAAATTAAAGCGAATATACTTGAATTAAGTTTGACACCTTAGCTCAGTCGGTAGCGTGTCTCTTTATTTAGTTAAGGGTCTCGGGTTCGATTCCTGGCATGGCTGAAAAAATTATCATTGGTGTTGTGTTTGTTCTCGATTTAAGTTAGTTTATAAGTCGTGTGCTGATATAATCAGTCGGTTTAGAAAGTACACGTTAAATATCTCAAATAAATAAAACAGAAAGGAATAGTTCAGGTGGTAGTTCGTCTGTCTACTAAAATAATAATTGCACTCATTTGAGTTATTTCAGTGTAAAGCCTTTCTTTATTTTGCACAAAGTTACTGAGATGCAAATAGTTTGATATTTTATGAATTAACTACCAAACGAGTGGTGGACAAATGGCTTAGGTTAACCTCGAAACAGCTTAGAGTGGACAACTGGATTGGGATTGCTCAGATATACATGGTAGATAGTGGACAACTGACGTGGGATTGCTCAGGTATACATGGTAGATAGTGGACAACTGACGTGGGATTGCTCAGGATATACATGGTAGGTAGTGGACAACTGACGTGGGATTGCTCAGGTATACAAGGTATATAGTGGACAACTGACGTGGAATTGCTCAGGTATACATGGTAGGTAGTGGACAACTGACGTGGGATTGCTCAGGTACACATGATAGATAGTGGACAACTGACGTGGGATTGCTCAGGTATACATGGTAGGTAGTGGACAACTGACGTGGGATTGCTCAGGTATACATGGTAGGTAGTGGACAACTGACGTGGGATTGCTCAGGTATACATGGTAGATAGTGGACAACTGACGTGGGATTGCTCAGGTATACATGGAAGATAGTGGACAACTGACAAGGGATTGCTCATGTAGAAATGATTAAGGTTGGACCAGTTGTATTTCTTTTTTTCTCTGGTGGATGCACTTTCTATAAACTACATCTCATTCTCACCTTTTAAATTAAAACGTCAAAAACTATAATAAAATAAATGGTACGACGCAAAGCATATACTTTTTATCTCCTTTACCTTAAAGAGGTGATTTACTTAAAAACTCGGAATATATGTTAAACTAAATAATATACATTATTGCAGAAACATAATGAAAACCCCCATAATATTTCATCAAAGATTTTAATTGAAATAATATACACCGTTACAAAAACATATTGGACCACCAAAAAGCATATAAATCAACTTTACAGCTCCAGAACCTCAAATTAAAAAATAAATTTGCTTGCAGATGGGAAACTATTGGGTTTATAAAAATATATTTCAATATTTTTTTAATCTTTAATAGTCCTACATCTTTGCCCCTATAAGTTATTATGTATCTCGAATAGTTACGGAGATATGGTCAAAATTGGAGATATGTAAAATACCCTATGTCATTTTCTCGGGAAAATAATCTGTGTAATTTTGTTTGTAATGTTAAAGTCTATTTACGAATTTTGATAAAAATTGTTGGCGCTGATTTTGAGAAAAAAAATATTGTTTTCTCCCTTTCCAGTTACAAGTAAACTACCCTTAATAAAAATTGTAGGTGTAGATATCAAATTCCAAAACTATCTCTGGGAAACCTTATGACAACCATATATACCAGAATTTTAACCTACCGGTATAATGGTTTCGGTTCTAGGCATATAGCATTGTGGAAACTATTTTTTTAGGTGCAGGAGGTCAGAAAATGTCGACATCCATCTAAATATTGAATATATTTTTTTATTTTGCGATTACAGAAAAAGGAGTCACAAGAAAGAAAAAATTAAGAATAAAACTAAACTAGATATACTAGAAGAGCGAAGAATTTTTTTTTTAAATGTTCGCGTCTCTGCTAAATATATTTTTGAAACAAAATCAAAATGTTCGAGATCATCAAATAAAAGGTTTTATAAGTGTCCCCTGTCCAATTTTTTTAATACATTTCATTCGGAAGCACCGTGGCACATCGATATGAAATGTGTGCTATTTGCACAGAATCCAATCCTCATGAGACTTTTGTTCTTGAAATTCTCGAACAACGTGAAACTGATGAAAGAGAGATGAAGAGAAATTAATCCCGTGTAAATAGAAACCCCGACTCTTTCATCTGTGCTAGCGCTCGTTGGTACTTTGTGGTGGAATATGGAACTATGGTGTCGTTATGTTGTCAGCTCTTTATGTAAGGCAGATAATTTAAATACGCTCATCACTAGCAAAAAAAAAATAATTAATTTGTTTTATATGAGCATTTCAAACAAATTTTAAATTGAAAATGGTCAAGGATGTGAATAATTATTTAATTAACTATCTATACTGCTCTATATTATGTGTATTTATTCAAACGAGTCTTGGTTCTTCAATAATTAAAAGTTCTTTCATTGTATGTGGTAGTTGACGAACATAAAAAAAATTATAAGATACAATCACACAAACTTTCTCATATTGTGTTTGATAGCTTTGAAAAAAATAGTTTCCAGTTAACTACTCTTAACTAATTTCTTTTTCCATAAAAACAAACTCACCATCTTGTTAAACTTTAACTGAACACAATAAACCCTCTTTATATACACATTTTAAACAAAAAAATTCACACATTAAAAAAATAATTAAAAAAAGTTATTTGTAAGATACTCTAAAATTATTTGTAATATGTAAAAATTAAAACTAATTTTTATTCATCACGAAAAACTATTCCCATATGCCCATTTTGAATTCAATCTTCAAAGTCAATTATAGAAAATGTTCTAGCATTTTCTCTAAATAAATTAAAGATACAATATTATTGATAATGTAAAATAGTCTCCCTATACCAATTTTGAACAAGATCGTTAGACTTTTTTTAAAAAAAAGTCGAACTTTATTAAAATCAGTAAATTATTACTAATATAGTTTTTTCAAAACAAATATATTTAACTATTTGGATTGTAATTTTTTTAAATATTAAAAAAAAAACAGCAATCAGTGAACTATAACTAAACGAATTTTCTCCAAAAGAACAAGTGCATACTCATCTCTTTGTTGCGTCTAGCTTCAACTTTTATTTAATGGTGTTAGACGACTATTCCGGATATTTTTTATCAGGCTTTTATCTTTCTTTATGCACACAGACGCTATGGGTAAAATTTGGGCAGAGAGTTTAGAAACACTCTGTACTCGCATAGAGGCAATAGGTAAATCACACTAGACAATTTAATCGATAGTAAACACACTGTGTAAAGAACCCCATAAATTTATTATTAGTAATAAGCTTTTCCATATTCAAAATAAGAAAATTGCAGTTCTATTTATGTTTTTCCGTGTTTCGTTCACCTCTATCTCTTTATAGACCTTGTTGCGGGACTGGCGTGATTTGTGACGCACACACAAGGGCCCCCCTGTACCTCCCCGTATGTTTTTAGGCACATAACAGTTGGGCAATGGGACCCATTGTCCCAAACGACGTGCATAGCTTAGTTGGGACACACGATCACAGACCACGAGAATTATAACGGATAATAAACCTGCGGGTGAATATGATTTCGACTCCATCAATCTTTTTTTTGCGCTTGCTTAGGTTATGTTAGGTTAGGTTATACTAGGTTAGGTTAGGTTAGGTTAGGTTATATTAGCATTTTATTGTGTCTTACTATCCATAACTTGATGTTATTCGCTACGCCTGAGACATTTACAACCATCCTAAATGGAGCACAACAACAGCCGGGGCAAAGTTAGTACATCAGTACGACTTGTTTACAATTCCCAAGAAGGAACTCGTGGCCCAAATGTAATGTGAGTTTAACGATACACTTTTAAATGCAAGTCAAAACGTGTCTCTACTATATATAGTACGCCCCTTTTTTTCCATTATATTAAATTCAACATACATTTTCCTTGACTCTGGATTCTCGAATTTTCTCTTTTACTGCATTCTAATTCTTCCTTTCTCATACAAAGAGGGTTCTAGTTTTAGGGTTCCTTTTCTATTTCATCTTCACTTCTTTGTGTTTGTTTATGTGTGTGTGTGTGTGTGTGTGTTGGCGGGCGCGCCCTCGTTTCGCCTGTCAAGATTCTGTGTTCTATGAAAATGCTTTTGATATTATTTTCTTCTCCTGCCCCTTCTCCCCCCTCCCCATTTCCCCGGCTTGGTAACCTATTTTCCGTCTTATTTCGTGATAAATTCCCTTGTTTTCAGTTCGCAGTGTGAAGGCAAGTTTCTCGGAGTTGTGGCAATAATTCTATTGTTTAATAATATAATGCTCCTTCCATTCGACTCAAAAAAGAAAAGTTCTGAAAATAGGATAGTGGAAACTGACATATTATATTTAACAGGTTTTTTTCGTTTCCTTGTGTAAACATTTGTAGGCACACCGAAATGAAAAGGAAAGTCATAAAGAGAACATTTGTTTTCTTTATTTATAGATTCAACACAAGTGTAATATTGTACTATAATTTCTGCCCCACGTCTTACTTATCATCCAGGTTATTCACATTAAAAGGATTAAGTATATCTAATTAAGGTAGGGTTAAGAGGAAATGTACCCAACAATCGCCTGGAGGGAGCGGAAAATACACTTTTATAACATCCATTTGAAATCAGAACCTCCCCGTTCACTCCACCACTTGAATGAAAAAGTAGCGGTTCTGGTCTATAAAATTGAGATTAACCACGGAAAAGTTAGTTGTGCTAGCAACATGGCACTATCTTCGCCAACAGAGGGCGGCCGCTCGGTCGGTATGGCACGATTACAGGCTTATGTTACGGACTATATTTTACTCACTTAACGAGTGAAATAACTGTTAACTTTCCAACGATACTTTTTTTAATTTATTCAGATTTCTAAAGGGTTTTTCAAAAGTAAAATCAATCTCTCGAAATCCAGTGCTTTTTGGATACAATGTTATGTTTTTAACACAAAACATTTAGCTATTTCCAATAATTAGGATCATTCTCCCGACATTTCTGGGCTGGCCAAGTTGTAATAATGTTTCGCTTTATCGGCCGATTACATATGCGCAGGAAATAAAGGAGGCTGTTAGACAAGAAAAATAGTGAGACAGACGACTTACACTGTTGTACACTTTTTAGGTCGACAAATTAGAATTAATTTTTAGCACCGCACCTTACTACACATTCGGGCTATATGCTTATGTACTAATTACAATAATGATTTTAGGGATTGGGGTAGTCATTAAAACAATTATCGTAATTAGTACATAGGCGTATAAGCTTAACGGGTAGTAAGATGCGGTGCTAAAAAAAATAAAAAATTGCATTCTCACAAACTACGCCAGGGAAAATATACGGCGCGTTGTGATGACACAGTTAAACGCGCATCGGGTGATCCGGTTGCTGAAGTCCGTTCACTTGCAACCACTATGCAACATTCTTCAGAATACCCTCGGATTAAAGGGTTAGCTTAGACCACCAATCAAAATATCGCCCGGGCGATCCAATATCACCTGCAATCTGATTGTATCTGCCCACTTACTGGGCGATATTTGGGAAATTGGGTTGAAAGCGACAAGATTATCAACCCGGTTGCTTCGATATCGCCTCCTGAATGGGGCCCCTAGTTACCATTCGGGTTACACGAATGTATAGGACGAGGTAGGTAGAATTTACAGTAAATATACCCACATTTTCGTGAAAAAGGAAAGGTAGAAAACAATCAAAATTTGAGCCCCAAAATCCCCATGAGCGGCAAACTAAAGCAAATGAGCTTGACATTTTAGACCACGTGCTCACCGATGGTTTTCTAAAATTAGAAATCATATTTTTGTTGTTTTCTTACCTCAAATACTGTGTCGACATTTAGCGTTTTGTTCATAGTTAGTTATTGGAATTACCTCCCCTCCCCCTTCTTCAAGAAGATTGAGAGCTTCGACTGTGGATTGGAGACCTGCGAGACATCAACCGTCTAAGTCTCAGGTACCTTTACGGGGAGGAAGGGTTCCAGTTTCAAATGTTCCGAAAAACTTTACTGACACAGCTGATTACATTTTTATTGCTATGAGTCTTTTTGTATCCGTATGGCCTATCCAGTCTTACAATACAGGGTGGCTATAAACTTTGGAAACAGAGAATTTATTAATATATTTTATTACATATTTTGTGTTACAATATATGGACATAATAATTATGTTATTATTATTATTATTAGCACCGCATCTTACTACCCGTTCGGATTATACGCACTTACGCTAATGTGTAATAGTAGGGTGATTGTGCGATTAAATGGAGGAGCTACAGTTTAACGTGGAATCCGAACCACGGTGGAGGCCTGGCATTCTACACATTCACAATTTGTGATTAATACATGTCTTGTCAGAGGTGAAGGAAGGGTTTGGCAATCAGATAAATCTGTGCCGGGACTGAGGATTGAACCTCGGACCCCCAGTACAGAAGTCGGGCACCTTAACCCTAGACCGCCAGGTCACCTCATAATAATTATGTTCCATTGACTTTTATACCTTGGTTCAAGGCCGAAGCTAGCCAAAAATGTCAGGGGGTGGGGGGGG
>CABEEJ010006285.1:21258-36798 GCA_901482245.1 Timema douglasi
CAATTGCTGGAAACTAGAAAAAATTCTAAATGATTAACAGTTCTAGACGCTCTCTGAAGTAGTTTTTTTTTCATGGTAAAATAACCCCCTAGCTACCGAAGGCTTGGAGAATTTCTAAATACTAAAAACACTTTGAAGCTCTGGGAAGTGTTTTTTAATGGTAAAATAACCCCCAAAATGCCAAAGGTTAGGAAAATTTCTAAATATTTAACACCTAGAAGCTCTCTGAAGTGCTTTTTATGGTAACACAGCCCCCTAATTTGTATTTATATCTTAATTTTGATATTGTTTGAACCATAAATAAAGCCATATATATTTTATTCATAAAATTTCGCAGGGGGTTTGAACTCCCCCCCCTCTATCTACGGCCTTGCCTTGGTTAATCCTTTACTGGAAATTTCTGAAAACTTGTTAAGGTAAATAATCGTATTGGTTATTGAGTATGATAATTTACATGAGCGAGTTAAGAGAAACGTCCAAAAGCGCACTAACCAATACATAACCGCCAATGGAGCATATTTAGATCATACCTATATAAAGTAAGTATTGATTTTAAATATATCTGCATTACCTATAGTCCCAGACTTCCTGGTCAGCCTGTATTAATCAAAGCATTGAGGTGTAAGAAGGTAGGATTTTCGATATTCACTTGGATAAAAAAAACCTCCACCCCCTCTGAAACTTGTGGGAATTATTGAGCCTCAGTCCCCTAAGCTAAAAGTGCAAGTCACACCATCAACCCTATCGGTAGCATTTTATTTTACTACTCGTTTGGGAAATTACCGGATACATGCTATCAGGAGGAGGGGGAGAAAGTTAGACTTATATAAAATGAGCCTACATTTAAATGGAGGGACAGTGGAAACTCATTTAGGATAGAAAAAAACACACTGGCCCGGTATTATAACCAGGGACGTTGCACAAAATATTATAGGGGCAGAGGGGGGCGAACCAGTGTTTTTCTCAACTCTAAGCATTTTGAAATTAGAACAATTCCCAAGTGGCAAAGGAGATTACAAGGGCAGAGCAAGTTGTGAACGGTTGGGGGGAGGGCGGCGGCAGGAGGCTCCCAGATTATTTTTTTTAGTTTGGGGTGATAATCAAACCTTGAACCAAACTTTTAGGCAACAGTATTTTTAAATTTATTTATTTATTTCATCATACTGGATTTTTAAAGCTACAAGACTTTTTCAGTGCATAAGGAAATAACTTGAACTATTATTTATTTCAGTTTACCTGCATCTAAGCTAAATATACAATTGACGTTAAATATATTTATTAAGATTTGCATATATTGTTAAAATCGTGTATTTTATATTAAAAAATTTAACTGACTTTATTACAGCGGTTTCCAACTTTTGTAGTTAACAACCACAACCTTTCTGTTCGCGGCCATCGCGACCCTTTAAAACTAGGGTTTGAACGCTTTTAAGTTATCAAAGTTTTTTCCACAGTTTCTTACCACCAGCCCGGACTATCTTCAGTTAAATACACCAGTGGGATAGCTAAAACTTAGAGGAAATGTACCTCTATTTGCCTGGAAGGATATTAGGATAAACTAACCCTGACCAGAATTAAAATTCTTACTTCACCTTCACCAACAAACCAAACCAAAAGAGCGTTTCATTAAACCCGCATGTCCACTAATGATTGTTTTTAATTATTATAAATTGCTTATAATGATGATTACATGAGACTAATATGTAGTAAAAGATAATCAACAAGCCCGGGGTTGTGGGGTTGATGTTATATTATGCTAGCAGCATTACCAGGCTGCCACAGTAAACAAGTCAGCAAGAAGCTATCAGAATGGAATAGCCAAAAGGAACTTAAGCAGTAACTAGGTCGTTTTTAGCACTTTAACAACTTACATTTATAATAAAACTACGCATATTCCTATAATCATTAAAATCCTTGAAAAAGTAAATATAAAGCTAAAACCTCTATATTGTAATCCCACACAAAGCATGTTGTGACCCCCAAGTTGGAAACCGCTGCTTTATTATAACACACTTGGACGCAATATTTAACTAGTAATCTCCCGGAGATGTAGAACTTGCTCCTCACTTTATCAAAGAATTAACAATTTGGCCATTTTTATTTAAAAACATTTTCAACTGTAAAATAAAACAATAAAAATTGGAAATTATCGATATTTCTTCAGTATTTTGATACCTGTCTATCAATGTCCTGCCTCATGGAAGTTGCCCTGCAATGTTAATACTGGTACGTCAATAAACTATTCAAAACAAATGGTAATTTAGCGCGTGAGGGTGAAGGGGCTTCCCCTGACATTTTATTAACTAACTTATGGCAAATTCGAAATCAGCACTCTAAACAACATGGTTATACGAAATTTCATGTAAATCTAACACCAAATAACGAATTTAAAAATGTATCTCACATTTGAAAATGTTAAAGGGTGGAAAAAAAAACCCTTAGATTTTGTTTAATGTAGTCTAATTGATCAAATGAAAAATTATAAGAGTTATAACAATGTAATACAGCCCTATTACTCCTCTTCCTTCATTGTTGCTTTGAGCCTATTTAAATTGCTTTCATTAAAACCTATTTTAATAAATAATGAAATCAGATATTTCAGTTCAATACAAACTAATATGGATACTTGCTAGAAAAAATAGTGTGTATTTCAAAAGTCAAACATTTACACTAACCTCAATGTCCTCATTTCATCAGTCAGTTTCGATAAGAAAAGAATAAATGTTGCATAATATCCACTGTATTTATGCCTTCAAAATTTAATAAAGCCCTAATTAAAGCAGTGGCTGTACAACGTATGATAATTAGAATAATAAAACTACAAAAGTCTGGCAGCCACGAAAGTCACAACTAAAAACACTAAACAATAAACAAAACATTGGCTGACAATGCTGCCTCTTCAAGCATTGCTGGCTGAGTGAAATTCTGCTACTGGGCAGCTCATGTTCCCTTATGACTCGTTTCCATACCGCATGTGTCATACACTGACTGTTGTGTCTTCCTACTGACAAAGGTGCTACTAGACTATTTGGTTAACTAAGCTTTCTACAATCAACTACAAAAGAGTATCCTTTCTATGTCTGATGATTTTTGAAGTTGAGATTATTTGTAGAGTAGGAGTCAACAGTTGGGAAATTTTAAATTTGTCTGTACAGGTCTGTGATTAAGGACTTTCATAATGGAAAGTAATGGGGTACAGAATAAGCCTATAATTTCCCATCTACATATCTCAAATCTCACAAAATTACCAACTTTCAAACTTTTAGCCAACATTGGGGGGTGATGCCCGTTCCACCCGGCGCAACGCCCCTGATTATAATCCCAAAATGTATCGTTATTGGCTAGCCAAATCAGTTGGGACTGACTGATTTGGTCTTCGTACTCATTGGTGTGGTTAATTTTTAGCTGTTTTTGTAATCAAATAAATAACTCCCACCGATGATATTAAATGTTTAGGTTAAGTTGGGAGTGAAGGGAATGCGAGAAAAGGTGTTTTTTGCAGGTTTTGTATCAAAATAAATCAAATATTGCTTCATTACAAACATAGTTTAATTTTCCTCACATGGTGATATCAACACTTCTTGAATATCTTTCAAGGGTGTCCTGGAATGTAACGACAGTATTTTTTATTCACTTAAAATGTTTCTCATCTAATGCCGCAATGCTCATGATATATATTCAACAACTGTTGATGTCACCGTGTGTAGAAAATTAAACTATATGTTTCTACTGGAGCAATATTTTATTTATTTTAGCAAAAAAAATAAAAAAATGTTTCGCTACGAAAGAGAGAATGTAGAAATTAATCGCGTATAAACACACCTTCAGTACACCCGATTAGAATCGAACCCCAATATCTCCGTATTCATTGCTACATACATTGCTCCGTACATTGCTAGAGTAGCGCCTTAGAACATGCTACTACCAAAGCGGTCATTAATTAAAATATTATACTTGTGATTGAAGGAGCCTGAAAACCAACCACCCCACAACAACTCTGGCTCCGCCCTTGCACACGAATACAATTGTCTGGATAGTCCTCAGTTAAATATAAATATGATGCCAGAAAAAGTAATGATAAATCTCACTTCGGTATCCGCGTGGACTAACGCGCTATTCTCGCAGTAAACTAGACTGCTGATGACAGGGAGATCGAGGTTCAAATCTCAGTTGGATGGTTTTCCACTCTTTCTCCATGCAAATACTAGTACAATTCCTCTAAATGTAGCCTTCCCAGTCCCTAAAACCACCAGCGTAGTTAGAATTAGTAGATAAGTGTGTAGCCCGAACGGGTAGTAAGACGTGATACTTTGGGGGGAAAAAAGCAATGATACGTTTAAATATTTAAGAATTCAAGGTCACTTATGTTACTCTTGCAATGCCCTCCTCCCTGTTTAGAGGGAAGGAAGAATTAGTAATCGCGGCAGGCAAACGCTACCGACGCTCATAGGAATATTAATGGCTTGAAGGAAGTGGGCGTCGCTACGACCAGGACATAGCATTTCTAAGGGGGTATGCCATTGTTACCGACCGCTACGGTAGCGTACGCGAGCAACAAGGGGACAAGTGCATGATTAGACGTATCAAATATAAAGTTATTATTATTATTAGCACCGCGTCTTACTAACCGTTCGGGTTATACGCACTTACGCTAATGTGTGATGTTAGGGTGATTCTGAGATGAAATGGAGGACCTACAGTTTAACGTGGAATCCGAACCACGGTGGAAGCCTGGCATTCCTCACATTCACAAGATGTCTTGTCAGAGGTGAAGGAAGGGTTTGGTAATCAAATAAATCTTTGCCGGGACCGAGGATTTAACCCCGGACCCCAGCACAGAAGTCTGACACTTTACCCCTAGACCGCCAGGTCACTGAATATAAAGCTGCCTTTTAAAGCAGTGTGAAATCCACAAAGCGAAGTAGAATCGAATAATAGGTGATATCCCCGAAGGCAAATCGAAGTTCGAACATTAAAAAAAATTCAGTCACAAAACAATTTTTTTTTATTTTTCTTATCTATACAACTTACATACCTAACTACGCCGTTCCTTGACGGTGTGGACAAGAAACTGTACATATAGCTAAAAAAACAACTCTGTACCTAATTCATCCTTCCTTTCTCCACACTTCCCTATCCTTGCATGGTACTCCCTTCGCGTCAACAACATCCATACACAGAGGGATACAGGCTCTTTTATTCTTTAAACTCTTACTGTTTCTCATTTTCACAAGTTCGTCTAGAACTAGGAAAGTGGAGGCCACGGGAATGAAGTTTGAGAGAAGCATGTTAGCTGTCAGCAGGAGAAACAGGATTATGAATGAAGTTATCCAGAAAAGAGTCGGGGTTACAGGAAGTACATGGGATAGTAGAGGAAACAAGACTGAGATGGTATTAGGATGGAGAAGGAGAGGATGCCAAAGAAAATGTTGACGATGAAGTATGTAGGAAAAAGACAGCAAGTAAGACCAAGAAATAGATGGGAGCAGCAAATAACAGAAAGTGTTTAATTTAGAGTATAAGAATGGAATAAATTAATGGAGGAAGAATGGTGGAAGGATGGAGGAAGATGGAAGCATTTTATTAAACTGACCCGGCCACAGGCTGTAAACAGTTGATGATAATGATGATCAATAATGTTTAGAAAATTAAACCGCGTTTTAATGGCCTACCTCTTCCGTTTGATACACACACTCTACCTTCATATATTTGCTTCGTCACTCGATCCGCACTCATTCTGTCAAGATGCCCAAACCAAAAATTTTAGGAATACAAATAAATCTTTTTAAATCCATAATCAACTTTATTTTTTTAACTAACATAATTTATTATTATAACGTTAGCTATTTAACTATCTACATATTTGTTATTTTAATGATAGAATATTCACCTAAGAAACTGAAGGTGTGCCTTGACAATTCAAGAACCTTGTTCAGTGTGCCGTGAGTTGAAAGAGGTTGAAAATCGGTGGTATAAAAGTTACCCTTACAATAGATCGGACTCCCGATTACTAATTGTACAGTACCTTGGTCCTATTTACTGAGGGTAGTTTTTTCTAAGTGTTTTTTCCTTTCATTCTCCACACAAATGCAAGTACACTTCCTCTAAATTCAACCTTCCTCATCAATGACACACTAGCATAATTAGTACATAGGCGTAAAACCCAAACGGGTTCTCAGACATGATGCTAAAAAAAAACCTTAACAATACATATCAATTTAGAGTGTGATATAGTTTCAGTGTTTTTTTCAACACATGAAGTGTTTACTTGTGTAATGGTTAATGGCTTATCCCCAATTTAGTTTAATTTAGTATTTAAAGTTCACTTTACAAATAGATATTGCTAACTTAGCAGAGTTCACATCAAATAGCACTTAGCGGTAAATCCTAAAGTCAGAATAATTAATTCATTATTAAACATTCACTCATTTGAGCCTAACCTTAACTTTGACTCCTAACCTCTGAATCTATAATCAGCCTACTTAGTTGTTCGCGCATTTAATTATGTTTTCATCCAAATCGGTAGGCAGCAACCCTAAGTGTCAAATTCATCTGGTCTGAATTATTAGTGACTGGATGCTCGGGGTTCGAATCCCAGCCGGGTTTACTTAACCTTCACAAAAACGCGTTTAGCTTTCCTCTAAATTTATACCTTCCCTTACCTTATACTTACTTACTCTATGACATTAGGAACTGAAAAGCTCATTGCCACACTTACAAATGTACGCCACCTATCATTATTTTGAGCTAGTTCTATCCAGTCCACCTCATTACACCCTATATCTTTCAGGTCCATTCTAATGGTATCCTCCCATTGACGTCTTGGTCTTCCCAATGGTCTCTTCCCATCGGGTTTACCAGTCAATACTCTGAACAAGGTTCTAGATTCTCCCATACGCGCTGCATGTCCTGCCCACCGTAATCTACAAGGTTTGATTATCCTAACTATATTTTGTGATGAGTACAAAGTATGTAACTCATCATTATGTAACCCCATATACTCCCCAGTAGCCTCATCCCTTTTTGTACCAAATATCTTTCTAAGCATCTTGTTTTCGAAAATCCTACTTTTTGTCATCATGTAAGGTAAGAGACCACGTTTCACATTCATAGAGAACAACCGTTAAATTACTGTTTTATATATTCTGAGGTTTTTTTTACGTAACAGCTCGAGGAAAACTCAAACAATGGATTTGAACGGTTTGAAAACAAATTGTTAACTAAAATGAAACCCAATTCCTTAGAGTTGTTTAGGAAACAAGTATTTGCAAAAGTAGCCTTACTGGATGTACAAAATACAATTTAACAAGATGCTACGACGTCCAGAGTCGTGAAACTAGTGACAAAACGGACCGAATAATTGGTCTGCTTACCATAACCAAACAAATTAAGCATTAAAATAGCGGTGTTGATGTTGCGTGCGATCAGATTGGCTGGTTTAAAACACGTGGTACCCTTCATTTAACGTTCACTCATTATTCACTTGACGCGAAAGTTCTCCCTGGACAACTCTTAAGTTAAGTTAACTGCACCGAGATGGCTTACATTTATAAACACGAGAAGAACCTTTACGTTACGTTAAGTTGATTTTGATCCCGGCGTTAATCTTTCCAGCGTCCACTTCTAAATCTATTTCCTTTCCAGCGTCCATTTATAAACCTATTTCCTTTCCAGTGTCCACTTCTAAACCTATTTCCTTTCTATCGTCCACTTCTAAGCCTATTTCCTTACCAGTGTCCACTTCTAACCCTATTTCCTTCAAGCGTCCACTTCTAAACCTATTTCCTTTCCAGCGTCCACTTCTAACCCTATTTCCTTCAAGCGTCCACTTCTAAACCTATTTCCTTCCCAGCGTCCACTTCTAAACCTATTTCCTTCCCAGCGTCCACTTCTAACCCTATTTCCTTCAAGCGTCCACTTCTAAACCTATTTCCTTTCCAGCGTCCACTTCTAAACCTATTTCCTTCCCAGCGTCCACTTCCAAACCTATTTCCTTTCTAGTCTCCACTTCTAAACCTATTTCCTTTCCAGCGTCCACTTCTAAACCTATTTCCTTTCCACGTTAGTGTAGCTATATGCGTACAGTCTTGATGTGAGGTAAGATGCAGAACAAAACTAATGCAAGTTTTTATTATACTTCTCACTATACGTCCGGGCTATACGGAACTAACTAAGCTAATGGGATAGCTGTGAGAAAGGTATAATTTTGATGTAAGTTGAGCCCACTGATACGGGTATTATTAATTTAATAATTTACCATCATATTTCAGACTATCGGTATTTATATTCCCGTACGGCGTGCGTCTTAAAAGTTTTTTTTAACGTTTGGAATCGACGCCGACTCAAATATAAGTTTATTTGTTTATGTCCCGTCTCTCTTGGCAATCCTCCACAGAACCGCCACTGAATATGATGCCAATATGTCTGGAGGAGGAACCAGACGTCTGCTTGGGAGCGAGGCAGTGCCAGAAATCTACTCGAGGTGAGATATAGCTTCCAGATGCGGAGTCGGGGAATCTTTGACGCGTGCTAGCGGCTAAAAGGGGGGGACATTCCACAAGTATAGAGACAGTGTAGCCATCCATATTCCCGCCGAAATGAACTTCTCTATTTGTCTACACCTTGCTTAGGAAGCTGAGCAGGAGGACCAGCTCGAATGGTTCTTCTATAAATTAACCGGTGAACAATTTATATTTTGATGCATGTTTTTTTAAGCACCGAGTCTTACTAACCATCCGGTTTCCATGGCTATGCACTAATTACAGGGTTTAGGTTAGGAACGAGTAAGGTTGCATTTAGAGGAATTGTAACAGCATTTGCGTGGAGAAAGAGTGGGAAATCATTAAAGTTGTAAGTCTGATAAATCAATTATTATAAACGAATACACTAACCCCTTTATATATCCCCGTACAAAAAAAAGTCCAGATAATTAAAGCCAAGGTACCGGGAGGCTGTGTAGGCGGGAAAAGGGGGTAAGTGACTGGACCACTTGATTATTTTCTGTATCTCTTAGCGAGTTGGTTTGTGGACCTAGGTTTATCAAGACTTTCTTACTGATTTTATTGAGTATTACAAGATCCTAAGGTTCTGAGTCACCCTTTTTTTTAAGACCCTGTATAATAATCTCAACATTTCTTGAATATCGGTTGTGATCCAGGTAGAATTTGAACACGATTATTTTTTATCTCCATTAACAAAGTTTCTATTCAAATTTAGCCCATGACAAATATTCTAGGAACTGTTGATATTATTTTGAATAGAAAATTTATATCTAAACGTATATACTGAAGTAATCTTTGATTTATTTTGGCCAACAATATTCATTGTTTTAAAAACTATAAAATTATGGACTCTTTCTTATCTCACGTCTACTTTCAACCCATCCTTATTCTTACATTTATTTTTGACTTGAAAATTTAAATATAATTCCGACAAGACATCGTCCTTATTCATTACTAATGTGTGTTTATTTCACATAAAATGGATTGATAAAAAATTTGTTTTCATCAAGTATATGCATTGTTTCCCCCGCTTACGTGTTCTAATGATCTATTATCCATAATTTCTCCTTTACTTTGATGTTTTATTTTGTATTTACGTTCTATATCTATTCTTTAAATTCAACATTTTCTTAAATACTTATGTTCCCGTCTTTTTTTAAATATATAAAACACTTATATTTTCACAGTAACCATTTTAATTTTCTAATAACATTACCAATTTTGACGGATCAATCTTATTTTGATCACTCTCAACCATTTTTTAAAAGTACTTGATCTGTTTGATAGTTTAGAAGACTCAAATATAACAATTGATTACAGTGTAATTTTCTGACGTGATCGACTGAAAACTGCCGCGGGATCTGCCGGTGTCCGACCCCTGGGGTAGGCGTCAATCTCGTAATTTAATGGACCGTCGATGATGTGGATATCGGGATTTGATTCCCGGTCTGGTGGTTTAAAAAAAATGTTTTCCCCTCTCTCCCCACGAAAATGTTACCACACTTCCTCAAAAATTCAACCTCTTTCATTTTTAGACTAAATAATATAAATCTCTTGTTTTCTCCTTCTTCTGCTAGAACCGGATTTTTATTATCGCCGGGTTATAGTTCCTGTTAAGGTTGTACACAATATGATAATTACTCTGACGAGGTAGGGATGAGGAAGGAAACATTTTAGAGATGATCTACAGTAGCCCCATGACTTCTTTGGTGCTGACTAACAGCTGATGGCTTTGAAAAGTTACCAGACCAAATTACGTATCCCTACGCTGAACCATATTGTCTACAAAAACATGTGTTTAGCAGCTGTCACTTCTGATGGTCAAAATTTATGTATATATCTAAATGTTGACTGTCAGAAATCAGTTGTGAACTGTCAGTCAGCACCAAAGAAGCCTTGGGGCTACTGTAGCCATATTTATGTGGAGGTAGAGTGGAAAAACATTTAGGATAAATCACTTTCAATAAACCCTAACGGGATTCGAATCTTGATCTTCCTCGTCATCAGCAGGCCAATTTAACACGGGAGTAACGCCTTAGACCATTTGGACACTGAAGCGTATTTATTTTTATTAAATGCTATCACGTCTTACTATAAAAGTTACTAAATCAACTTTCCGTTACTCGCTTCGATGACCGCGTGGTCTAAGGCGTCGCTCTAGCAATATACTAGATTACCGATGACGAGTAGATCGGGGTTCGAATCTCGTTTGGGTCTACTGAGGGTGGTTTTTCAAAAAATTGTTTTCCACACTCCCTCCACGCAAATTTGGGTACACTTTCTCTAAATATAGCCTTCCTAATCCCTGAAACCATTAGCGTAATTAGTACATAAGTGTATAGCCGGCCGAACGGGTACTAAGACACGGGGCTAAAAGAAAATCCGATCTATCCACATCTTTAGACCAATGAGGAAGGCATGAGGAAGGAACAGTGAAGAGAAAATGGTAGTCACGTTTAACTGGAGGGGGAGTAGAAAAACATTAAATAAAACCGCAACTCTTGTATTCCCTAACAGGATACGAACCCTGACCGCTACATCACCGTCAATACAGTTTATGGCGAGAGTGCAAGGGAGCTTAGATCGTGCGACCATCTGTAAGGGTCATAATAATGTAAAAGGTTAGTATCTCCTCCTAGTGTTTAGTGTTAAAACAGACCAAGCCGAACACAGTTTGACACTCACTAAACGATCCTTCAAAGCCTCCGGAGACGGGTGAGGATTCAAACTTCATTTGTACTCGTCTACGAATTGGAAACCCAGCGCGGGTCCCCCACCACCCCACATTTTCACCCATTCATAGCAAAATCACGAGGCGGATCGACAAAGTTTGTAATAGACTGATTCCGCATTCAAAATGGGCTATTTAGTGAAAGGAGGGTTATGGAAATTTCACTTCGTCGTAATGACAGGGGAGGAGAATCTAAGGGTAAATTGGACCCTTATTTCCCTACTCAGTTTACGACTGAGTGAAGGGCAATGGTAGTTCCTAGGATTAACAAATTGTCAAATGAGGTAAGAGGGGGTGGAGGGGAGGGGGGGACTTTGCTCCCCTTTTCAGTCACTTTTACCTCCGTCTGTACCATCTTCTCCCAACTATACTCTCACAATCAAAAAAAATATGCTAATTGCATGTAAATTACGTCTTGGTGGTTTGGAAAGGGATGGAAGTTTGAAAACGGGTGAGGAAAATGGTAAGGGGAAAGGAGGGGGTGGACCGTATATCTTTAGGAAGTTGATACTATCGCAGCAATAAACATTCAGAAGTACCAACCTAATTGCCTGGCAGAAGAAAGTATGACGCTAGTGTGTGTGTGTGTGTGTGTTCCGTAATAATGTCTCTTCACGGTCTAATTGCTTTCCCCCCTCCTCTTTCATTTTCCTTCCCAACCCCCTTCACGCCGAGCACGATTAGAGAATAAGTTTCCAGTTTGGAAATTTCGGTAGGGTGTTGAAGGATGCAGTCCAGGAAAATCGACTCCCTCGAGGTCTTCGCCGGGGAAACTTTGTTTTAATTGATTTACAGGAGAATTTGAAGAGTTTGTATTTTTTGTTTTGAGCTGTGTTGTCAGTTTACGGAACTTTTGAGTCTTCCGGACTTGATTAAACTAAATAACAAGATTAATTAAGGGCAGCTGTTGAACCCCTCACTCTTCACCCGCGCATAAATCGTCAACAAAACTAAGACATAAATGGCCGAACATTGAAACTTGTATATTTGTGTTAATGCTATACTTGAATGACCCGCTTTGATTGCCTCGAGGTTTAACGCGCTACTATCGCAGTAGATTAGACTGCCGATGACGGGGAGATTGAGGTTCGAATCTCGGTCGGGTGTACTGACGTTTTATCCAAAATGATTTTCCACTCTCCCTCCACGAAAATGCGGGTACATTTTCTATAAATATAACCTTGCTAATCCGTAAAACCATTAGCTTAATTAGTACATAAACGTATAACCTAAACGGGTAGTAAGACGTGGTGTTAATATATAAATGATAAGCTCAATGACCGAAAACGCTCAACGAGCGAAATAAACCACCAGAACGCGTTGTGGTATTAGAGAAACAGTCACAACGCGAAATTTCGCATTCTGGTCGCTTTTAAAGAGCCACAACGCGTTCTGTCATTTTGAAAAATACCACAACGTATCATGGTCGTTTCCTTATACGGTCACGACGCGATGTTTGAAGCTGGAAGTACATTTATGGTAAATAAGGCTTGCTAGTACGTGAGCTTTCCTCTGACGTCATCCCCTCCCTCATTTTATCTTGGACATGCGCACTAGTACCATGTTTGTAATCTTTCTAAGGGCTCGTGGTGTCTCTCGGTTCTTGTCAGTAGTAAGTGATGAAGCTGGAAGTTGGTAGTTTCTACAGCCATCTTTGTTAATAATGTGAAGAATAATTATAGGAAAAAAAAGTAAATGAGTTGAATGAGACAAGCAATAATAGGAGATTATTTCTTGATCATGAGCATTACGACACAATTTTACGAGAAGTGAAGGAAGTTCAGATATTGCGAAAGAATAACCATTCATTGACTTCGAAACATTCCCAGCGTCTTAAAAAAATACGATGTCATAAAGATTGGTGGTGCGGAGAAACTTATTGAATGTGGTTCAGGAGAAAATGATGATTCAAACTCTCGTTATTACTGCAAGACAGATGAGCTGTTTGATGTTTCGGAAACAGCACTGTGGTGGGATACACGCCAACAGGGTGGAAAAGAGGAAGATGAAAATCGGACCAATGAGAGGTTAGAAAAAACAATAAACAAAGCTTACTGTGTAATTTGTGAGAAGGAGTCTTCAACAGCTCAACAATGTTCAGTGTTTGACAAGTTTGTTCATGATATTTGTGGAGGATACAGTGAAGATATTGAGGGTGTTGGACAGAAAGTTCATGATATTTGTGGAGGATACAGTGAAGACATTGAGGGTTTTGGACAGAAAGTCACTTGCAACCTCTTTGTAAGGAAGAATCAAATTAACATTGAGCGAGAAAGTGTAAAATCTGGTTGGTAACAACAAGATCAAAAAATTGTCTCTCTCTCCAAACAAGGATTTCCAACAGTTGGGATTGGGACAAACCTTGTGGTCAGAGTAACTTACGTTGATTGAGGACGTCTGAGCCCCCAAAATGTCCTGGCAGTTGTCACTGATGTCAACTCCTCTGGACTTTATCAGTTGGGCACAAAGGAAGGCCTACCTAAGTGGCTCTATGCTTGCAATGAATTCACAACTGCTGACAACTTCATCGATGCACATGTTGTGTTCACTATCTCTTCGGTCAGCCTCGATGATAACATCTGGAAGTAAGCAGGGGTTTGTAAGCTGCAATTGTAAGAGGTATCGCTTCGATAAAAGGTGCAACTAAAATATCAAGTGGTGTTCTAAGTGTCATTCCAAGAATTCCTGCAAAAATAAATTAGATTTGTTGTTGTTCTTAGTTAAGTATAGGTTTTATATATATTATTTGATAAATAAACTAGTACGTTTATAAAGAATGGATTTTATGTAATCTTTTCTGAAAATTTGCTAAAATTTGTCTGGCATTGCGTCGTACGGCCGTAAAAGGAAACGACCACGATACTTTGTAATATTTTCAAAATGCCAGAATGCGTTGTGGTTATTTTCTTTAACAGCCATAACATGAAATTCGCTACGGGGTGTATTTTGGAATGCCAGAACGTGCTGTGGCTTTTTAAAAGCGACCAGAACGCGAAATTTTGCGTTGTGGTTGTTTCTCTATTACCACGACGCGTTCTGGTAGTTTATTTCGTTCATTGAGCGTTTTCGGTCTTTGAGCTTAATATATATAATATACTAGAAGGGACGTAGCAACAATTACTACAAGAAAGAGAGATTAAATAAATATTAAGAAACAATAGCACGTTTTTTTAGTTGTTTTTTTTACAAAAATAGGATATCAGTAAACTACCCATAAGTATGTTTTCCTTCCTCCTAAAATCAAACATATCATCTTGTAAATCATAACAAACACATTTCATGTATACATTTTAATCAAAAATTTTCAAATATTTCTTAGCGAAACTCAAAATTAAAATAATCAGTTAGTTGTAAACTATACTAAAATAATTTTTAATTTGTAAAATTAAAACATATTCTTATTTAGCATGAAAAACAATTTCCAGATATATATTAATGAACTAAATCTACAAGGTTAATTTCAAAAAATTTCAAATCTATTGAATTTTGTCATTACTTTTTTTAGTAAAATAAATATACTTTATTATTTATCAAGTAAAACTCTCTCCAGATATCAATTTTGAGCACCATGGTTGTATTTAGTTTTTTTTTAAAAATAAACAGCCATTAGTAAACTACTATAAAATTAATTTAAAAAAACAAATACCTAAAATTATGTAAATTGTATAAACCCTAGCAGATACTGTGCATTTTGAACCAAATAGTTAGAACCATTTGAAAAATATTTCAAATTAAAACAAAAAAAAGCCATCAGTAAATTACGGTGCAATTAATTTGAGGGATAGTGTCAAAATAAATTAAGGCATAGTCGTATAATATCTAAACATCAAGATTGAACAAAATCCATCAATCCGTTTCGTGTCTAGGCATCGAAATCCGACCTCAGATTACAAAGCAGTGGTGTAATTGACTTGAGATTATCATTAGTTTTCTTACTACCCATCCGGGCTGTCATTATTTAACCACATTAAATGAGTAGGGAGGTAGAATATAGAATTATAGAGGAACTGTACTCATATTTGTAGAGAGAGAGAGAGAAAAACAATTTAAGAAAACCCATCCTCAGTATGATCAAGCCGGGATTTTTACCCTGACTTTCCCGGATAAACCAGACTAGTCTAACTTGACGTCGAATGTACAGAGGTGGTGTCCATTTCTTTAATCACGCAAATGCGGTTACAATTACTCTACATTATACCTTGCCCATCCCTATCCAATTAGTGTAAATACACGGAAAGCCCGAAGACGTGGAGAGTGGGGTGGGGGGGGGGGACCAATATTATTGGTCAATAGCATGACTTATATTTG
>CABEEJ010006286.1:17470-41305 GCA_901482245.1 Timema douglasi
GGGGGGCGCCTTGAAATACAGTTTCGAGTGCCGATAATTCCTTATTCGTAATCATGTATCAGTGAATCGTTATTGATAGTGGTTTAGGTAAACATTTGTTTATTATATCTATATATGTAAACAAGACATCAGATGGGCTTATTGAGAATTGCCTGGTAGAGGTGATGCACTTTGATATTATATATATAATTAACGTCACCCAATAAAAACCTCAGAGTAAGGATCAAGGGAATACTGCAAGTTTTGTAAAACGTAAAATATTTGATTAGGAAAAACTGGTAGTAGTGTATAGGGATATTATTTCCCCTAGTATGGTTGAGAATGATGATGCATTAGAGGTGGTGGTGGTTTGAATTTTACAAACTGTGTAGTAATAATCCTTAATCCCTCTGGCCTCTATAAAATGTTCAATGTTGTCTTATTTTGTGCACTGTGGTTTTCGGGAAAATTTTGTATGAACATTTTATGTTTTGGGGAAATGTAACTCTGTACATATTCTGCACTGCACCCCTGGAATCTTTCAGAAACTGTTAATTCACTAGGCCCACATCTTATTTGATTGTTTGAGTTAAGCGTTCGAGAACCATTGATTATACAACAACTAAATACACTTGTTGGCAGCCTTCTTGAGGAAACCTCACATTTTTTTCTTGAATTTGGGGGAGGGTGGGTCACAAAATATGCAAACCACAAGTTTAGTGAAGTTTTAATGTAGGCATACTATCAGCAGGATTATTTTACTTTCAAACGTTGCTACTAAGGGACAACCTTTTTTTTTATTCTTCATTTGGTGCAGACAATGTGAGTGGCCACCACTAGGATACTAGGTACTAAAATGTATGTCCATTGAGACAGTCAGCCACTCTAAGCGGGGGTGGGGCCCTCAGATATTGACCTCACCCCCAAATAACTTGAGCTGTAACATTTTAGGCATAACACAATACATATTTATTTATTTAGCACCACGTCTTTACTACCCATTCTGTTTATAAGCTTAGACACAATAAATAGATCATTCACACGTGACACTTGTAACACTAACACAAACGCATGTCAAAGCTTACTAGAGGTAAACTATAAGGGACAACAGTGGAACCAGCATGATTAACATTTTAGGTTAAGCAAGGCTAACTGGATGGGTCACAAACAAGAATAAATGACTTGAGCGATATAAAAGGCTAAGTGGAAGGTCAAAGGGGACGAGTAAGATCACAAATGCAAATGAATGATGACCTCAAACAAGGAAATAAAATCTACACAAAAATGTATTCAATCTAATTTCATTATTTAATTCACTATTTTATATTGGAATATTTCATTTGTAAAGAGGTAAAATGAATACTTATTGAATTCTCTTGCCATGTATTAGTTTTTTTATGTAACACCAAAGTTATTTATCTTTTCCCATAACCAACTAAATTTTTCTGTATTGATAAGTTTTATTTAATTCATAAATAAGAGATTTCAATCTTACTGACATCTCTAAAAAAAATCGATACGTGAATTGGATCGAGGGTAAAGAATCGATTTATAAATCGATTATTCGAGTACAAGGAATCAATTTTACAAAGGATTGACCACACCTATTTGATCGACAGTCGAAAGCAGTTAATTTAATATCATCTATTGACACTAAAGCGCTCGTGTTTCAAAATCTACCTACAGCATTTTTAGCCTGGAGTATCCATATCTTTCTAGAGTAATGTGATCTGTGAAGTCGATTATCTTCATGAGATTAAATACCATAATTATAAACTCATGTTTGTAGCGTATGTTATAATAATAAGGATTGATGACACTCAAAAATCAGATTGAAAGTTTGAGTAAACATGATTTTTACTCTCCTTCGACCCCTTACAGAGAGAATATTGTGATCGTCACAAAAACCGAGATCGATATTTTGATAAGTTTACTGAAGGGTAAAAAGATAGAACAAATATTTTATCAAAATTTTCTATAACAATTTTGATTAAATATTGTAAATATGTACTGATTTACATTACAAAAAAAAAAAAGGTCAACTCCCATTTTCTCGTGAAAATTACTTTGAAGGTATTTTACATTTGCGAAAATGTCCGATTTTGATCATATCCCCGACACTATTTGAGATTTAAAAAAATACTTATAATTGCAAAGCTATAATACCACTAATGAAAATTAAAATAATTAATTTGGATTTTTTTTATAAAACTAATAGTTTCTGAGCTATAGGTTCTGTAACAGTGGGTATTATTTATTTTCTCAAATATTAAGGATTTTAATTAAATCTATTCATTTTAATATAAAAAAGAGTGTTTTGTGCGGTACGCCATATCGTTTATTTTACTTGGTATTTCATTCGCTGACTCAACTGTGGCTACTAGAATGCCAGGCCTTCACCGTGGTTCGGATCCCACGTTAAACTGTAGGTCCTCCATTTCATCTGACAATCATCCTACCATTACACATTTGAGTAAGTGCCTATAGCCCGAATGGGTAGTAAGACGTGGTCCTAATAATAATAATAATAATAATAATAATAATAATAAATGTGGCTACCAAAGTGGAGTTCTGGTTGGAGTGAATTCTAAAAAGAATATAAACACATTATTTTATTTGCAATCAACATTGATATAATTTTTACAATGTATTATTATAGTTTCATTGATATTGATATTATCTACGAAAAGTGACCGTTGACTTTCACGTAACTTTACATTTGAATTTATAAAAAATTAGTAAATTTAAAAATTATAAAAAAGTTACTTCCTATCTTAATCAGATTGCTGTATGTATAAAATGTATGTGCCCCGTATTACTACCCATATGGTGTACCCAATTTAATTACACAAACACACGCTTCAGTGGCTGAATGGTCTAAGCTCCAAGGCGTTATTCTCGTGTTAGACTGGCCTGCTGAAGACGGGGAGATCGAAGTTCGAATCCTGGTTGGGTCTACTGAGGGTAATTTTCCCTAGATTGTTTCCCACTCTCCTTCCACTCAAATGCTTTTTGATTACCTCTAAAACGCTTCCTTCTTCATCTCTACCCCGTTAGAGTAATTATCATATATGTGTATAAGCTGAACAGGTGACCGACCCTGTGGTGTGGTGGACAGTGCACCTGGCTACTAGTCTAGGAGTCCCAGGTTCCATTTCTAGGTGGTACCGTGGGTTGTTTTCTTGAGAGAGGAATCATACTAACGGTTAGCATGGTTAGGTTCAAGTGTTTCCACTGGTTCCACACCCTCACACTATTATCACCACCAACTCATCTCATCTCATCGGGACATGGAAAGAGCCCCACGGAAAGGATGTACTATTAGTACATTCGGGATTCCTCTGGGTAACGATATACATTTGTACTGGCTAATCTTTACAGAAACTGGTCTACGGTTGATATAGCCCAGACGCGCTATGCATAAATACACACGCATACAAACACACACACATATATATAGGTGACCTGGCGGTCTAGGGGTAACGTGTCGGGACTTCTGTTCTGGGTTCCGGGCTTCAATCCTATGTCCCGACACAGATTTATCTGATTACCAAACCCTTCCTTCACCTCTGACAAGACGTGTATTATTCACAACTTGTGAATGTGTGGAATGCCAGGCCCTCCACCGTGGTTCGGATTCCACATTACACTGTAGGTCTTTCATTTCATCTCTCAATCACCTTACCATTACACATTAGCGTAAGTGCGTATAACCTGAACGGGTAGTAAGACGCGGTCCTAATAATATATATATTATTAGCATATATATATGTATATATAACTGAACAAGTGTTGTAAAACTACACTGACAGCCTAAGATATCAGGAAGGTAGAGTTTAAAGGAAATGTATCTATATTTGCAAAAAGGGAAGGTGAGATACAATTTAGGATACAAATAAATAAAGTGATTTTTACTATACCCAAATTAATCCCTAAAGATAATGTTGTCTGTTATCTAGCGTTGAATCCCTACATGGCTCTAATAGAACCATACTTTCACACACGGGTTGTTTCCTCAAGAGAAATCAACTTGCCGTCAACTCCTTCGGTGGCCGCCTGGTCTAAGGCGTCGCTCTTGAAATATACTAGACTGCTGATGACGGGGAGATAGGGGTTCAAATCCTGGTTGGCTGTACTGAAGATGTTGTTTTCTATATGTTTTTACGTTCTCCTTCCACGCGTATGCAGGTACACTTAACTTTACTCGTTCCAAACACATTACCGTAATTATTATAGTACATATGCGTACAACCCTAAGAGATAATAAGACGGGGTGCTAAAAAAACTTACCAACGAGCGCTATCCTAACCAGCAATCACGTAGTTTAAGGTGTTAGACTCGCTATATTGTATTATAAATAAGAGGGGTGGGTTTGGGGGTGGCAGGGGTAGGTCAAGGCCTTAAACTCAACCCCGTGCACTGGGGGGTTGTTTTCAACATTAGATTTATCACTATGGTTTTCCAATTCTGTCTTCCCGTGAGTACAGGTGCATTTCCTCTGAAACTAATTAGTTCCTACTCCTTAGATTAAGCTGCAAAATTAATTATGTTAAAAGTTAAAATAAATAAATACTACGACAGTGTTTAACAAACTTTCTAATATTGTGTATTATAGCTTAGAAGAAAATTTTCAAAAAATAAGTTTTCAGTAAGCTATTCTTAGGAGAGTTTTCTTCATAAAAGCAAACATGTCATCTTGTTAATCACAATCAACACACTGTGTATTCAAATTTCAAACCAAATTGTTCAAATATTTTAAACAAGTTTCAAATTTGCAAAAATGAGTTATTTGTAAATTACTATAAAATTATTTTTTATTCGTTAAAATTGAAACTTTTTTTATTTAGCTCTAAAAACTATTTCCATATACACATTTTGATCTACATCTTAAAGGATAATTTCTTAAAAGTTCCAAATGTTATATAGTTGGTCCTAAGTAAACTATCTTTAAATTAATTTATTTTACAATTTAGCTAATCATACATTAATGTTTATCAAGTAAAATATTCCCCCAATAACAATTCTGAACAAAATTGTTTGAGATGTTTAAAAATCAGTGTATGTATATATATATATATATATATATATATTTAATTATTTATAATGTAAACATCTTTACAAGTACACATTTTGAAACAGATCAATAGAGCTATTTTTAGAAATATTAAAATTAAAGAAACTTTTCAGTAAACTTTCCATAAAGGAATGTTCCCCCCAAAAAAGATGTATACAGTTTTACTGTTATTTGTCATGTCAAAAATTTCTCAGCTAAACATTTTAAACAAAATCTTGAGAGCCATTTTCAAAATATTTTGAACTTTATAAAACCACTCATCATTCCTTAACGAATTGTTAACCAAAAAACCAAGTAGGCCTATAGAGCGTTATTTGGAAAATCAAATACTCCCTAGATATCCATTTTTATCTACTTAATCAGAGCCTTTTAAAAAATAAATGGTATAGAACTCCCCATATACTGTTTCGCTCCATTATTTAAAAATGGAGATATTTACTCAAAACTTGTAAAATATGTGACAGGAAATAATATACACTAAAAAACCGAGCAAAAATGATGCTATACTTATGTAAAACATTTTTGACTCCCGGTATTAAACTTTTAATTTTATTTTTAAAGAATTAAAAGGGGAGGTCGACATTCATCAACACCTCGGGTTGGATTTTTTCAACGATGGCGATACTTAATCTTTAGTTTTCGAAAAATATCCCTTGAAAATGATTGGTTTTATAATAATATGTTTCAAATAAATTAATAATAATAATATTTTGCACCGCGTCGTACTAGCCGTTCGAGTTATACGCTTTAAGTACTAATCACGCTAATAGATTAGGAATTGGGAAGGTTGAATTAGAGGAAGGGAACCCGCATTTGCGTGGATGGAGAGTGGAAAACCATTTAGGAACCAAGTACACCTGACCGAGATTCGAACCTCGATCTCCCCGTCCTCAGCAGTAGAGCTCAACAAGACAAGCGCGTGAGTCAACTACGCCACCGAGGCGGGTTTCAAATAAATTATTTTTATCATAAATAGACCTACATATTTGTAAATCGGTAAAATAGTTTAGGCTCTAATCCGAGGTACGAATAGACAGAATTGTAAAATCCACTTCTTTGGGTTCGGACACAAATGGAACGTAACAATTCATCACAATCTGTAGGTAGACCAGTTCAACACTTACAATATTGTCTCTTGATATGAGAAAGTTATAAACACTAACTTAATTCACTAAATATTGGTGTAGTGTCTCTGTTGACTATTTAATATTCATTCATATATTCATTATGAATCTCATTTATTAGTATTTTATAATAATATAATAATAATAATAAATACTATTTTAAATGTGAATTATATAAATTATTAACTTGTTTTAAATAGTTTGACTAAAACATTCTAAAACGTGGAGAAAAGTTTGTTAAAACTTTCTCTAAGAGCGCAACATAAAATAAAAACATAGAAGTGTAGCATACATAGTCTATATATAATCCTGTTGCGTAATACCAGCCCAGAGAGAGACAAATTACCTCTTTCCTTAAATTCTCAGCTCAGATGCTCTTCGCCACGTAAAGCTTATTAGTCAAGTTCATACTAATAATAAGAACAGCTTTATTTTATCTGAATTTTACTTTCAATGTACGTATTTTATCCTCTTGAGCGAAAAATGAAAGTTAGCTTTATATTTTAATTATTTTTAAAATAAAATAATTTATTAATACTGTTTTTATTATTTCTTTACATAAAATAAGATATATATTTTGTAATCCTCTTTATAGTTTTTTGCCATTTTTTAAAGGTTGATTTACTTCCATGGAAGTATGTACTAAGTTCTTGAAGTTCTATTATTCTCTAAAATAGCCACTTATTCAATAGCTTATTTTCATTGAATGAAAGTGTAAATTTGAAGCGCTTGCAACTTCATATTTGCCTTCAATACACTAAACCCTATTCTCATCAAAATATTTATGAAAGAAAACATTATTAATCTTTCAATAAAATAACGTGTTATAGAAGTTTAAGTGAGAGTATTTAAAATATTGATGACAATATTGTTGGCGATCGTACATTTAATTATCTAACATTTTATTTGAATATCTAACACAGGATTTCCATAAATGATTAACTCCCTTATAAGTCTAAATTCGTTACTTTAGGAGATATCTCAAAGGGGTTTGTGTTAATCGATAACACATTTTAATATATTTTTTGTTTTAATTAACTATACTACCACAGTTAATTAGATAATTAAACTAGAATTGAGAAATATTAAGGCTTATAATGTGGTGATTAATTTATTGACACTTCTTATATTCTTCCCACAATTTTGGTCACTTTTTATGAACGTAATATTAAAATGTAATATTTTATAATCATTATTTTTTCATATTGTATTTAGTTAGTAATGGTTTATATCATATCTTTGATATTTTTTGGTTATTTTTGGACATTCTGAGTGAAATGTAAATTTTATAAACCGGTAAATGATATGATTGTATTGGACTGGCCTACTGGTCACTCGGAGATAGGGGCTCAACTCCCGGTCAGGTCTACTGCGGATGTTTTTATCTTAAAAGCCTACCACTCTCCTTCCACTAAAATACTGGTAGACTACCTCTAAAATGCTTCTTTCCTCATCCCTACCCTGTTAGAGTAATTTTCATATTTGCGTAATGCCTTAACGGCTAGTAAGACACGGTAATAAAATAAATAGGTAATATAACTGTACTATGCTCCTTCTTGGTACATGTCTGCACACGTCATATAATCATTGCTAATCAAATTTGAGTTGTTTCGAATCTATGAAAAAACTACGTAATAAAATAGATATAATTGAGTGTTATTAGTATAGTTATTTTTAACATACCACCCACTTCGGTGGCGTAGTTAGCTAACGTGATAGTTTAGTGCTGAGCTAAACTGCTGAGGATGGAGAGATTGAGGTTCGAATCTCACTCAGGTGAACTGGGGGTGGTTTTTCCTAAATGGTTTTCCACTCTCCCTCCACTTCTTCTATATTTAACCTTCCTAATTCCTAACCCATTAGCGTAATTAGTACTTAAGGGTATATTAATAACAGGTAGTAAAACGTGGTGCTAAGAATTATTATTATTATTTTAACATATCCTATCAAAGTTAGCCCGCAAATTGTTTCAAGCTAACATTACATATTTATTTAAAAACATTTCGACAAATCACCGTGCATGGGTGTCATCTGTGAACGAATAGATAACTTTTAAAAATTAAAAACTCCATGGCATCATCCCGCAATCGAGTTACACCGACCGAGCATCCGCCGTCTGTTGGCGAAGATAGTTCCAACCTCTGCAATTAAAGGGGGTCGTGTGGTCGGCACAATGAACCCTCAAACCTTTGATCTCAGTTTTATAGTTCAGAAGCAGCTAATTTCTCATTCAAGTAGCTCCTCATTCGTCCTCACGAGGCTGAGTTGAGCTCAATCCAAACTCCACAAAAAATCTGGAAGCACTGGTGATTGAACCCAGTATCCCTTGATCTGAATCCAGGAATTCTGATCTCTAGAACAAAGAGTCTAAGTTATTTAACATAAGTAAGTCCCATCTATGAGTATCATCTGCATTTGTTCAATCAAATAAACTCCCTTAGGGGAAAAAGAAACAACTCATTTCTCAAAAACACGAGACCGAATATGTCTGCTTTGTGTATCATTTACCCCCCCTTATCATAACTCTACTCCCCCCTTCTAGCCCTACATGGGCGTCCCCTTATTACTCTGCAATATTAACTCTTTTTTGTTATTAATTTTTATGAAAATATAAAAATTTTGTATCTATGATTTGTCTGTAATTTATTACTCACAACTTTGAATTATCAATATCAGAGTAAATGGAGATTAAAATGATAAAATGTAGAATTCATCCCATTTCCTTTTCGACCGATTTATTTTCATTTTGTTCTATTCAGTAAACTTGTGAAAAACGTGTTTATTTTCAATGGGTGCAGTTACAACTCCATTTATTTTTTGTTAATTTTTCAGAAACTATATTTATTTCAACAATTGGCTCATGAAACTCATAGCACAGAATTATGTTCAGATGCTTTGAAACTCCCTACTACAAGGTTAAATTCCTGACATTTTTTTCTCGAGAAGGGGGGCTTATTACACCCCTTGCAGATGGGACTCCAATCCACCCTTCATTTGAAAAACTCACATGGGTGCCCTTTTATCCCTACAAAGAAAACTAGCCGTGTCTTTCTGCAAAGCCAAAAGATGAATTAAATAAATCGTGTCTGAGCTGCAATAATATTTTTGTTGCGTCCGGGAAACAATGTATCGTGTCTCCGACATCGAGATGGATGTAAAGTTTTACACTTCACTTCTTGCTTCTCGCCCTCCTTACGCCCTTCAGCTCCACCTATCACAAGCCCAAAATCGTTCATTGTATTACATGTATAAATATATAAATATGAGTTGCAGCAAACCGCCGACAAAGAGGTTAGTTCAAAGAACTTAAAAGATTTTTGGAGGTTGAGGAGCAAAAGGAGTAGGGATGGGAATTTATAATAGGGAGAGAGGAATCCGGCACATTTAACCAGGCAGTGGCTGCTACAGTCCAATTTTCATAGGAAGAACCTTTTAGAAAACACAGTGTTTTCTTTTGCAGTCAACATTGAACACATTGTATTATTTTATTGTCGCGACTCCCCCTCGTCCGCCCCCCCTCCCCCTGTGGGCTGGTTCTGTCAGGATAGCTTGCGGGAGGGGTAAGGTTTCAGGCAAGTAACTATGTGGGTTCTAAATAATATCTGAGTTTGTGGATTTTGGTTTAATAGTAGATACTAAAGAATGATACAAAATGTAATGTTGGTCTTAAGATAAAGAATAAGAAGAATGGATGCCCGTGCTCGTGGAAGAACCAGCTCAACTTGTGAATACTTAGACCACTCAAGTTGACTGTTACTACGTGGTGCCACTATATAATTCGATCCTGGGACCCTGGGCCCTCCAAGTTCCAGTACTATCGATGACCCGAAGATGTCATCTGTAGCGATAAGGCGTCGGGAAGCGTGACCACCCGCGAGATGGATGTAATTTTGACCCCCTTTGTTGCCAAAGAGTAAAGGTATTTTATACCACAAATGTACCCCTTTCAGGCTTGATAGTTTAAACATTGTTATGAAATGACACCATTCTACTGAAACCTCTCAATTATGTTACTTCATATATACTAAGTCAGCAATTATAGCACGTGCGTCCAATCAAGTTATATAAGTGTATATAGCTCTTTACAACTTACACAACAGTTTATATAAATATTTAAATATCGCTCAGTGGCTATGACATTATTATTATTTTAAAGGTATTGGTAATATTTATCAACAGTGACAGCTCCAAATCACAAGACTTTATGTAAAAAATACGTTAAAATATATTATTTAACACATTCTCTAATTGTCGAACAAGACCCTTCCTATAAAAAAAAATGACCGCACAAGGTCTTGAGACTGGCACGTCTGGTAAAAGTTTGAACTTTACTGTAGCTCCGCACCTTACTACTCGTCCTATTCACACAGAATGGAGTAAAGATGAGGTAAATTGAATTTATATGTAATATACACTCAATCGCGTGAAATGTGAGTATGAATAACCTTTTATGTAAACAAAATCCTTACAGACAAGTGGGATTTGAACCTTGACCTTCTCATAACTGGACAAACGGACGAGTGAAAATGTTGACATATGATCTTACACCCCTGATTAGCTATCTTATTTTACTCATGAAACTAAGTGATATTGTAACAGAAATGTTATCAAAGAAACATAACTTAAGATTACATAATATGATAACGTGTAGTCTTCATAGAATAGAGCATAATATTCTATCATTGATATTACTTTTTTTTTTAGCACCGTGTCTTACTACCCATTCGGATTATTACGCTTATATATGGTACTAAATACTCCAATGGGCTAGGGACGAAAAAGGTTGAATTTAGAGTAACTCTGCCCGCATTTGCGTGGATAGAGTGTGAGGAAACAATTAAGGAAAAACTACACTCAATACAGCCGACCGGAATCGAACTATGATTTCCCCGCTATCGGGAGTCTAGACTATTACGATAGTAGCGTCTTATACCATGCGGCCACCAAAGCAGGTTTGATATTACTGACACTGCTAGTTTTCTGTTTCACAGAAAGCGTCAACTATGAGTTTTATTTGTCATCGGCAGTTGTGCATGCGCTTAAATGATTTAAAGTGGTGTTTATTTACCAATCGGAGTGAAGGTCCTGTTTTTTTTTAATTTAGTACCGCGTCTTACTACCCGTTCGGGTTATACGCTTTAAGTACTAATTACTCTAATGGATTAGGAATTGGGGAGGTTTAATATAGAGGAAGTGAACTCGCATTTGCGTGAAGGAAGAGTGGAAAACAATTTAGGACCCCCCCCCATTTCACCCGTCCGAGATTCGAACCTCAATCTCCCCGTCCTCAGTAGTCGAGCTCAACACGACAAGCGCGTTAGCCAACTACAAGGTCCGGTTTTAACTAGACAATTTGGATTTTCATATGTCTGGGTTTTTTTCCAATTACTGCCAAATGCGTGGACCGTTTATAGCTAAATTTGGTAAGAATATTATTACTTAGTCCAGCCCAAACAACGTGTTTTATTTTGTTTTGTTCTAATGTTGACATATATATTGTGAAACTGACGTCTTAAAGCAAGTGAACAGTGGCTATTCTCTATGAATATAATCTACTATTGAATACAGAATTAATTGTTTTCTGTCTAACTTGATCACCAAGGAAATATATCAACTTCAAATCAAAGAAGAAATTTTAAAATTATAAGAGAGATTTCAACTTGTAATCAAAAGCGATATCTTGTTACGTGTCATCTGCGAGTGACCGACCAAACTTACTCGTAACGAATGAGCCACCGCAGGCGATTTAATAACCCGACCCGGGTAAGCGTTATTGGAGCTTAGGAGAAACTTTTGTTAAATATATATTATTTTTGTAAGTAATCACGTTCTTCAAACTGATATGTATTATATCTGGTATTTTCATCTCATGTTAAGTGTAGAGTTTAAAGTGTAGAGTTTATCCTTACTTGTTCTTTTTTTTATGTTTTCTTTATTAACTTTCAATGATGGTGAAAGGTGATCCTTGAATAAATTAATTTTTTGACTTGCACACTATAATTTGAATGATTGTTTAAATTATTCCTTGTTAATACTAGTAATAGGGTTAGCAAACATTAAATCTAGTCTCCAATTAAACTGTTTAGGTTTTCTCTCATATTTTCAAAAGATTATGTTTGAAGTTTATGTAAAATATCCTTTTGATACTTCACCCATGAAGAACCACGCACGTTTAGAAATAATTTCAATACATTGTCTCCTAAAACTTTTTATTCTTTAAAAGATCAACTTCGTTGTATTAGAAATCATGTGATACGCTGGCTCCCTCTACCCAATAGGAAGCTAGGCTTCACAACAATAGGTTCCAGGTACTTTTCTATCAGCTAGTTTTAACACTTGTGACAAGGGGTAGGTCATATATAAGAAGCTTGTGCGGATGAATCCACAGTCACACAACTTGACTCATTGATCTGCGACGACACCAGAGATGAAGTCGGGTGACACCAGACAACGAATTTAGCTCCATCCTCTTACACAACAGAGTCTGTGATGGTCTGTGCGGGGTCTTAAGCTGCGCTGATTCTAATTGTGCCAACCAGTAACTGAAAGACATAAAACACGGCCGGCTGCAAAGCAATACCTTGCAGTCGCTGACCGTCTCTTGGGGACACACATCATAGGGAGGGAGAGCCCCCACACTCCCTTACACCCGTGTGCCAATAGCCTGCCACTGTCAGGGCTGCGCGAAATGGCCGTGGCACCACACTGATCTTTACCAAACCATGAACAAACAGAAATGCTCACATTTCAAACTCGAAGGCTAACCCGGAGATAATCGACATGGAAACTGATCACGATTGCAAAGGTTCATTCACCCTAGTTGACAAACTGAAACGAAAGAGGAAATGTAGGAATTCAAACAGGATACAATCGAAAAAACCATCACCAATGTCGACACCAAATAATAACCACTGGACACCGAGACACAAATAAACAACCACACACCCTCAACACAGACAGACACCAACAAGAAAGAGAGATTGCCACCAATAGGGACTGTAAGGATACACAACTATAAAAATATTATCGAGATTGCCAAAGACACCGAGACCACCCCAGGAGTTAGTTACATCAAGGACAGACTTGAAGATACAAACCACCATGACCAACGACTTCAAACTTGTACAAACCCTCCAAAAAGAAAATGAATAATAAGTTTTACACCTACTCACTGCCGTGAGACAAGCCGGTGAAGGTAGTAATAAAGGGACTGCCACCCAACATGGACCCCGAGGACTGACAATCAGAGCTAATTGACCCAGGATACCCAGTCTAAAGGCAGACGCGACTAACCCAACTCAGACAGTGACACTACTCCCGACATTTCTGGTCTCACTCGTTATGACCGAAACTCACACCACTATCTTTGGAGTTAGGTATCTTAGTTAGACGAGAGTTAGGGTAGAACACTACATCCCTCCCCAAAACAGGATTATGCAATGTCACAAGTGTCAGCGTCATGGGCATACGAAGAACAACTGTTCGAACATTCCCAGATGCGTGAAGTGTCTCTGAGCACACCTCACCCCCAACTGCCTCAAAAAGGACAACACGACACCGGTAAGATGCATCAATTGCAAGGGCCCATACACGGCCAACTACAGCGAGTGCCTGGTATACGTGCAACTGTTGGAGGCCAAGGACAATAAACTCAACACACGACAGATGTGACCCACATGGACAGCGCCCCCACCTACCACCGGTATTAACTATCCTTCTTTCTCGTGCACCCATCAAACTTTCCCTCCAACCAACCAACCACCCCCAGGCCCATCAGCTAAACAAACCACAGAAGTCGCATCCATCTACCACTTCTATACCGATGTTACGGTGGGACACAACAGACGACCACAACAAGAAAACACCACTTCCCCACTCTCAGATATAAAATACATCATCAACCTGCTCAAAGACCTAAACATTTTCAAGATACACACTTTAGACTATACCTCACCAGACTCAGGGAGGCTACCGATAAAACTGAAAAACTGATGATACTGTTAGAGGGAGTGCCTGAATACTTCTCGACTGACTATGACTAACACAAACGTGACGGTGACAAAAGACATACTTCGGGTTTCTATATGGAACGCGAACGGGATACTCACGCAAGCTAAGGAGCTAGAAGAGCTTTTTTAAACTTATTCAATAGATATTGTCCTAATTAATGATAACCATTTAAGCCCAGAGAAAAATATCTACTTTTACAGCTACACTACTTATAGAAACAATAAGCTCCATGGCAGGGGAGCGGGGATGGCTATCTTTATCAAGACCCTTCTACATCACTACCCATATCATTTTCAAAACCTCCAGAATATAGAAGCCACGGGAATAAATGTAAATACCAGCGGCGGGAGTGTCCGGTTCGCGGCCATTTACAAACCCCCGACTAAAACGCTACAACCACACTACCTAGACGTAATCGCCGACACAAACAAACTGTTTTTGGCAGGTGATCTCAGCTCAAAAACACCATTTGGAGCAGCCGACAAACCACCGGGAACGGATGAATATTAGCTGACCACGGCAACACACACGACTACGTAGTTGTTGCCCTTGACGAACCTACATTGTATCCCTCGAACTATCTAAACATACACGATATCATATACGTTTCACTAACAAACATTGGTGTAGCCACTGAGGACATGACGGTACTAAAGGAGCTGGATTAGGACCAAAATCCTATATTGTGTGAAGTTAAAACTGACACTAACTTTGAGATAAGGGGACTCAAACAAACAAGAGAAACTTGTGACTGGGGCGGGTTTAGGCAGGCATTAGAGAACACCTTACCAGAAATACAGGATGTAGATTTAATAGAACAGGCTGACACTACATTACAACTCTTCACGACCACGGAACAAGAAGCCTACAGGGCAAACACCACTAGGACACCCATACAACACGACCTCCGACAACAATATCCAGATTTAGACTTTCTTATAGCCCAGAAACGGAAGCGAGAAGGTACTAGCAGACCTACAGAACCCCACACCACAGGAAGACCTACAAAAGACTCAGAGCCTAAGTGAGGAGGAGAGTCAAGGACATCAGATGGCATAGATGGGACTCATACGTCACTGAGGTCGCACTTGACAGAGAAAAGTTGTGGAAAGTAACACGACAACTTAGGGGGATCACCAGGAAAAAGATGATACCAGCTATACACGGGGAACATGGCATGGTTTATGAAAGCACAGAGATGGCTGAGATAGCCGTGATTCTAGAAAAACAGTTCAAACCTAACGACGAGCCCCAAGATCACGACTTTACCAGAGACGTGACTAGAACAGTCAGGGATTATTTGGAAGGACCAAATGACACTAGAGCACAGGTAATTACTCTGGAAGAGCTCATCGCCACTATAAAGGACATACCTAGGAACAAATCGCCAGGACACGACTACCTGATTAACGAGTTACTAAAACAAATGCCAGGGAGAGTGGCACTAACGTTATTGACCCTAATTAACTCGCTACCGACGCTATGCTATTTCCCGGGTGATTAGAAGCTGGCTAGAGTAATAGCATTCCCTAAACCTGGAAGGACCCGATGTTCCCTCAGAACAGAAGGTCGATAAGTTTACTTACGACCCTTATTAAAGTTTAGTAGAAATTAATACTCAAAAGACTGAGAGGAATAAATGATAGGCTGGGCGTTATTCAAAACCTTCAGTTTGGATTTAGAGACCACCATTCCACCACCCATCCCACAATAAACATAATATAAGATGTAAAAAATACATTTAAAGATTTAAAAAAATAATAGCCATTTAATTAGACGTCTAGAAAGATTTCGACAAAGTTTGGCACCTTGGTATCATTCAGACATTAATCAAATTCAACTACCCAAAATGGTCATTTTTCTTGATAGCCAGCTTCCTCAGATAGCGTACGTTCCAGGTGGTTATGGACGGCAAGAGATCGCAGACACACACTATTAAAGCAGGGGTACCACAGGGTTCAACACTAGCATCACACTTGTACAACATTTATGTAGCAGACATTCTCACTCGCGATCATGTTCAGGTTAGACTTTTTGCCAACGATACTATGCCACTTGTATCCAATAAAAACATAAATTATGCATCACTTGCTATAAAAAGATACCTCCTCCTCAAGGACTGGCTCTCCAACTGGAGAATTAAAGTATATCCCGCTAAATCAGCAGCCTTAGTCTTAGCCAAAGGTAGGAAACCAATCCCCTCACCACTTACCCTATTTGACTCGGAGATCCCACTTCAAGACGAAGTCAAGTACCTTGGGATCACAATAGATAAGAAACTTACCTGGAGGAGTCATATAGATAAGACTAATGGTAAAGTAATGGGTAGATTCATTCAATGTTTAAAGGGGAGGGGGGGGGGGAGGCTAAATTTTATGAATAAAATATATGTGGCTTTATTTAATGTTCAAAAAATCCAAAATAAGGTACAAGTATAAATTAGGGACNAATTCATACTAAAATATTATTATACAAACAATCCAACCCATAATTCTTTATAATTGTGTAGTATGGATCTATGCCTCCAAAACAAACACAAGCAAACTTCAGGCAACTCAAAGAAAATATTACGTACGCTCATAGGGGCAAACAGACGCACTAGAATAGCCGACCTACAAACTGCCGTCAACTGCAGGAAATCTACCAGGACCGAAACAAAAAGTTCTACGACCAGACTGAAACGCACAAGAACGAACTTGTTAGAGGACTCGGACAGTACGACCCGACTGAACCATGACACCATAAACGACCCAGGCTGGCGTAGTTGAGCACTTACTATATATCTAAATGTCTACTATAACCTAAAACATAAAAATAAATATTAAAAAATAAAAACCCAAAAGAAAATTAAGAAAATTATAAAATCCTTAGTTGATAATCCCAGAAGAAAAAATAATATATAAAAAAAAAGCCTAGATGTAATATTACTAGTAAAATAAAAACTTACCAATACTTGACAATCTACCACGCCAGACTGACAGAAGAATCGCCGACAGCCACACCACCCCACCTATACTATCCTTTGTCCAAACCTAAGCCCGACCTTCACGCACAAATCGCACTTCTAATGCCATTACTACCTTTGTCACGGCCAGACGCCACTGGAATTACCGACTAAGTTTTATACTAGTCAGAGGATAATACTGGCGCCGGGGTCGGCCCCAGATGTAGAATGGAAATGTATCACCTTCAGATCAAATCCCAAGAAAAAAAAATCACACCTACCCCAATCCCACTCACGGATTTGACCTAAAATCGACCCTCATATTTCACCGACAATCGCCATCATACCTTAAACACACCTTCCCTCATCTCAAGAAAAAAAAATCCTTCCTATACCCTAGTCCCGGCGCAAACACTCACAATCACCATTTCTCATCTCATAGTGTAAAATGTAATAATACTTGTAACGGTTCCCGTCACATGGAACACTCTGTAGATATTCAGACTGGCCCGCTAAAGGTGGATTTACTTATTGTGGTAGCTTGCCCACAATATTCTGAGCCTTCCAGTGATGTTCGGACATCAACATTGCCCACTTCATCCCTAAAGCACGATAGAAAATCCAACGGCGCTATGAATAATCTGTGACCTACGTCATAACATGATAGGTGAGCTGTTGGTTTGGCAAATGAGACTAGTTTTGTATCGGCTCTACAGCGGTACGGTTTCTTAAGTGTGTGTTGGACTTGAACGTTTGTGCTGAGAAGACCCTCTGTCTCCGTCGGGAGGATTTGGTGCTAGTATTTAGTGGCAGAAGTAAGGTAGACCTTTTAATGTTATTTAATTAATATAATATATACTGTCGGTTATAACTTTCAAAGTTTTACTTTTCGTAATGTTTACAAATTTCACCAGTTCTAATGGGACTAGAATGAAAATAATTGACCAGTCATGCAGGGTGAAAACTACTTGGCGTAAGACCATTTAATATAACAAACCCTTTGATCTGATTGGATTAAGTGTTATGTATGATAATAATATTCTATCTAAACTGTGATATTTTACTATTTTGTGTCCGTCATGGATATATATGGGGCAATGTTGGGGAACAATATTTGATGTCCACAATTTGGTTTATCACTCGGTGTCACTCTGTAGGATGATTAATTTGATCACTTATAATTTCCCCTAACTAGCCCTACCTGTATGATAACTACATAACTGTGCCAGAATCTTTTATTGTCATGCTATTTATTTTTGACCATTTACCTAATTCTCAGGTCTGGTTGTTTTGTGTAAAACTAAATACTTGGATTATTGAGGCATTAACAGTTATAAAAACGTTCTTAACAGGATAAAGTGCCTCGCACTATTTGGTGGAAAATTCCAGACCCTTTTTTTATTAGTATTATTTTATATCAAAGCTTATACTTGGAATGTTTATGGTAAAGTCATTTTTTCCTAAACTTATTATATAATAGATTTTAGTAGCTTTAATTAAATCTGCTAATTGACCTTTCTAAAGGGTTACATTTATTGTTGGAACCATACTATTTATACACGGGGTTTGTAGGGTTTCTGACTCGGCGTTTGGGGGGGTATTTACCGGCCCGTGTTCTGCCAATTACCGACCACCTCAGTGGTTGCCTACCCCTGACTGGTGACCTGAGGTCCTCACGAGTGAAGTTTTGCCGAGTTGCATACCAACTTGGATACCTCTGAGGTTCTGCGTAGAACGTGTCGTCACGCGTGTCGCCAGACTCACCGAGACCGATAAGTGATACATTAGATTTTTTTTTCTCTAAACTTAACTTCAAGGATGCCGACACATGAAGATTGACTTTAGGTGAAACTATCAGAGGTAGTGACCGCTAGTGACTGTCGGCGAGCCCGTGTGACTCCTGTGTCTACTGTAGTGAGCGTTAGCTTGAACCGATGTGCACATTGATCTGGTTCTTTCTGCGTGGTGGCCACGTGCAGCTCATACTTTGTTTTAGTTTGTTAACCTGTATTGGTATCTTGTTGGTTAATTATTAGGACTGAACTATTATTATCATTATTATAGTTCTTAAGGATTATGTGTGATAGTGTTGATTTAGCTATTCGTATTATTACTATTAGGTTAAGCCTTCAGGCCAATAGAAATCCCTTTCAACCAAAATATGGGCTCTCAACGTTGAATATTTATTTAATTTGGAGTAATTTTGCTAAGTGTTAAGTTTATGTTAAAGCTCTATGAGCGTGGCCGATGGTTGGCCCATTAGACTTGTGTACCCGATCAAGGTGCATACCGTTTTGAAGTTGTTTAGAACTACTTTCATGTGTGTAATAAAATTTGAGTTATTCCTTGATTACTCTTGAATCTCATCCTAATTACCTATGATTAGAGTTTCCGATAAGGTTAATCTATAGAGTGGCTAAAGATGGATAGTTAATAATGGCTGGGAGAATACCTGCCCTGAGGAATAACCGGATAATACAATATAGTTATTCTGATTTTCCTTATTTTTGTAGGTACTCCTAACTCATATGAGTCATGTTCATTTTGTTCATTATTACAGTAACACTAGGGAAACATTTTCATGGGTTCAATAAACGTTAGTCTACATTGTTTATTAGCAGGTTTTGCAGATTCGATCATTGTGAACCTATAAGGGCCTTTGGATATCATATTTATTGGTGGTTTAAGTAAAGGGCTGAAGTTGATCCCTGTCTGAACGGTCACTTATCAGTCTTGGTCTGCCTTACTAGGGGAGTGTTGACTTTGCACTTTTCACCTTGCGAATGAACGAATTCCTCGTTACAGTTCATGTGCACTACCGCCAACGAGGTGGCGCCCAACAGTCAATACTCGCCTGGTTCAATCTTGAATTTAGTGTGACCATTACCAAAAGCTCCATGACCTCGCCCTTCTCCACTGCTGCAACCCGGGAATGTTATATACTCCTGTAATTTCTTACAGCTTCATCTCATTGGTTTCACTCATCGGGTATATAATTTCATTCACGAGGTTAAGAGTCACGACAATGACGTGGTACTAAAAGAATAAATCAGCCCTTTCTCAGATGAACTAGATTGGCGCTTCTGTCAATTTGGAGATTCTGGGTCGGGCAACAGCCTCACGGCGAGTCCACAGTGGAGAAGTAACACAAATCTACACAGCACACAGTACTTAGAACATGGAACGTGTAATATCACAGAAAAACAATATGTAATTTAACAAAAATTGTGTCATTTTATATCATATTTTTAGTAACGAAGGTGTAATCATCTAAATAAATCGTGTGCAACATTGAAAGTCATACTCATTTTATAAGAATAAAAATCATATATAAGTATATCACATAACCGTGTGATAAGGGATTAGTAGGGCATGCACGCATTGTCATCATCATAACACATATCATTATAAATAGTGCTCAATCACAGGGCAATACAAAATCAATCATAATCGATATAAAACCATATCGTTTTAATTGGCGCCCAATCACGGGGCATCATTAGTATATAAAAAAACATAGCATTATAAGTCTTGGAATATAAACGGAACTATTCTCCTTCTATTTCTATTACGCTGAGGTAGCGCATTTTGCCGGCTGTCTCAATTTCTAGGAATGGGAAAAACTGCTACGCTAGTGAAGCAGGAGCAATCCGCTACTGCTCCATCACTGGACCTGTTCCTTTTACCTGCTCCTTTTTGTCACAGTCACTATACCCTTATCTACTCCCAGCCTAATTCCTTTTAGGACTTCGTCTACTGCCCGTTCGGGCTATATGCATTTATGCTAATTACGCCAATGTGTTAGTGATTAAGATAGTTGATTCTAGAGGAAGTGCACCCACATTTGTGTGAAATAAGAGTTGAAAAGTTTAGGAAAAATCACCCTAAATGCATCCAACCGGAATCGAACCTTAATCTCCTTGTCATCGGCAGTCCAGTCTGGTGCTAGAGTGAAGCCAGATAACAGAGGTTGGCAACCTTTTTGTTATAATGGGATTTATGGGTTTTTAAAAAATGTTTTGGCTAATTTGAAAAAAACAAAGTAAAGCAAAAAAAGTTCAATTTTATCCTTCCCGATTATTAATTAGTTATTAAGTCCATGTTTTGAACAAATTGTTTGTTTGCTAAATATTTTGTGGTCTAGATAAAATCAGTCAGTGGACCATAGGTTGCTGAACCATTTGATCACCAAGCGGGTCCCTTCAATGTTAATCATCAACGTAACAATTTATTGTGAGAATACATCACATACTGTGTTTGTATTGTGGAAATAATATTTTGTACTACGAGAGCTTTCACCTTCAAAACCCATTTGTGACTCCCCAAACCAACTCTAAACTAGGCCTATAATAGATAAATAAGGTTGCGCCGAACCTGATCTTAGCGCTCTGACAAGAACACAAGAGTATCCACTTCCTTTCTACTGTACGACTGCTCCAAAATATCTCCGGACCATAAAGGAACAAGGTTGCCCCGGACCTGTTACAGCGCTTATTTGATCCGTGGACCGGTGACAAAAAGGAACAGCTTCTTTTGTCTGTCAGGAACAGGTTGTGAATGTGACGTCATAGGAGCAGTGACAAAGGAGCAAGTTGTGATTTCACAACCCATATCTATCAGTTTCCCGTTCTCTAAGGTAGCGCCCTTGGCCGGCTGCCTTAGCTTCCCCCTCGACCGACAGCACCTCTGGACAACGAACTCAACACTTCATGACCGATTTCAAGGGAAGAGAGAAAAGAGGAGTGAATAATAAGACGGCGAAACCTACGGATGAAGTCTACTACTCTACAACCGCCAACTCCCTTTTCCCCACGCCCCTCATCATTTTATTTTGTCATCTCCCTCAATACTCCAGCCACCCCTCCGACCCCAGACACCGACCCTCCAACACAATTTCCTGGTCCCAGATTAACCGGGACTCGGCAGACATCTTCAGACAACACCCCCCCTTCTCCTCAGACGAAGAGCCTACCCCGCACAAACACCCACGTACCCAATAGAATAGACCTCCCCCCTAACTATCTCCCTACCCTCCTCCATCCACCCTCTCAGCCATAGCTGGACAGACCAAGAAGATGAAGAAAAACATCACCACGAAGAGCAACATCCATCACTACACCCCTTCACAACAACCTATACTTCATTCACGGTAGGAGTTTACCTCTGAAAGGTCTTTTTTCCTACCAATATCCTACTATATAATAGATTTCTGGTAGAGGAAAAAGGCCTTTCAGAGGTAAACTCCTACCGTGAACGAACTTTACCAGAAAACTCCTGAAAATACACACGCCCCATAGAAATATAACAATCTTAAGGCATCAAATCATTCTTAGCATGATATACTTAAAATTCTTTGAATTTTCTTATTACCTGAACAGGTACTAAGACGCGGTAGTAAAAGACAAAACTTTGAATTTATATATCTTAGGCTACACTATCGTAACTTTACATCACATTAGTAAAATAAATTAAACAAAATGTTTATTAATAACTTATGTTTCTGGGGTTTTTTTCACAGAAATAAAAGAAAATAATTGTGTTTATGTTATGTTTTTTCAAAGGAAAATCGTATCTGTTTAGTAATAATTAGAGCTTGGAATAAACAACGTCTACTGTTCATTAAACGACTACTTTTAGCAGCAGGAATCAACCAATCTCACGGTAATCGAATAACAAACAGTTCTTATCGAATGAGGGATTGAGTGTAACCTGGAGGTGAACATTTTCCAGACCATTTTCCTGTAACTTTTATGCAGAGGTAGCTTGCGGTTGAAGGTTTAAAGTGTAAGGGTGGTACCTAGAGCCTATTATACTTCAAAATAGTGTGTGTTAAGAGACGGGTGGGTTATAACAAGGCGGTAGAGGGCACAGGGGTGGGGAGGGGTAGATAGAAAGCACGGAGGATGAGGGCAGGGAGGAGGGAGATACAAATGTTGGGACAACCTTTAAATTATTCTAATTAACTTATTGATGATAAAAAAAATCAAGTGTTATTTACGAACATAATGGGTCGACAAAGGACATTTGTTTCTTTACTACTTATGTTTCAGTACCACATCTTATTACCCGTTCGGGTTTTACGCCTAGGTACTAATTACAGTAGTGTTCTAGAGATGAGGAACTTTCTAAGAACAAAACCCACCATTAATGCACCCAACCAGGATCGAACACCGATCTCCCTGCTATCGGAAGTCGAGTCTTGCGAGAGTAGCGGGTTAGACCGTGCGGCTACCGAAGATTAACGCCCTTAGGTGAAATTAATCTTAATTATAAAGGTTGACATTTGGGATCTCTTTATTTGGGATATCTCGATTACATCTGTTCCATTTAATCAGTTGAAATTATTTTATTGAAATAATAATTGGAAATTTCCCATCTAACATCTTTAGTGTAACCTGAATCTCGACTATATGATGAAATATTTTAAAAATGGTGGAGCTAGGGATGTGGTATCGAAAGAAAAGTATCGATACTGTACTCATTAAAAGTATCGGAAAAAAAATATTGGCACCGTTACAAGTATCGAAAGAAAAGTATCGATAACAGTAAGTATCGGTATCGAAACGCAGATAAAACTTTCTGTTTCGTCTGCTTGTGACACCTTGGGTTGACTGAGTTCGTTAAGATTCGGATGGACATCTCGAGGTTTGGCAAATCTCTACTCCAAGTAGTACCATGTGCTAACACCTCACCGGAGCTGCGCT
>CABEEJ010006287.1:0-11483 GCA_901482245.1 Timema douglasi
AACTAGCCCAAGATAGGTATAGGGTGTAATACAGTGGACTGGAAAGAACTAGCCCAAGATAGGGATAGGGTGTAATACAGTGGACTGGAAAGAACTAGCTCAAGATAGGGATAGGGTGTAATACAGTGGACTGGGAAGAACTAGTCCAAGTTAGGGATAGGGTGTAATGTGGTGGACTAGAAAGAACTAGCTCAAGATAGGGATAGGGTGTAATGCGGAGGACTGGAAAGAACTAGCCCAAGATAGGGATAGGGTGTAATACAGTGGACCGGAAAGAACTAGCCCAATATAGGGATAAGGTGTAATACAGTGGACTAGAAAGAACTAGCTCAAGATAGGGATAGGGTGTAATGCGGTGGACTGGAAAGAACTAGCTCAATATAGCGATAAGGTGTAATGCAGTGGACTGGAAAGAACTAGCCCAAGATAGGGATAGGGTGTAATACAGTGGACTAGAAAGAACTAGCTCAAGATAGGGATGAGCGGTGCTATTTTGTAAGTGTGGCAGTGAACTTTCGAATTCCTAATTCCATAGATTAGTAAGTAAGTATGTAAAAAAGTATCTTTTTGGTTGTTGAATTAAACAATTATAGATGAGTGCAACGGGTAGGAATTTTTAATTGTTAATAAATAATACTTGGATAAAAGCTAAACATTCCTTAAATTTGAGTGCAATCAAATTTGTTGTTGAAATTATCGCATGTCTGCTCTTGGTATATGACCGATACCCAAGTTTCTTGGTCATCCAAACCTTGAATTTGTTTTTTTAACAAGATGGTATGTAATGTTAATATATACCCCTCATTACTATTTATGTAAGTGGTCTGATATTTTTCCCTGGTCCCATTTTAAGTTGAGTTTAGAGAATGAATGATAGTGGAAAGCTTAAAATGAAATTTTATTTATTCTCGTAATATTGGTAACGAACGTTTCACATTAATTTTAAGAAAGTTTCGCATCAAACTTTGTAGACGATTAGAATCTTACTTATAAATTTAATAAATAATATTCTTGAACATAAACATCAAAATGTTATGTTTTTCACTTTTATCCTAAGTAGATAACATAGCATGAAACTAATATTTCATGTAGTAAAATGTTGTTTGGGGTTAAAATTAGGTTTATTATTTTGCATTAGTCGTTATTTAGGTCACATATAATCAAGTAAAATCTATTTTAGCAATTCATAATAATTTAGGTCAATAAATTTAATCAATTTTTGAATTTTATTACAGTCATGCTATGTTTTGTTATAGTATATAAATAATTAAGAATATTTTCACTTAGAGTAAAGATTAAAATAAAAATGGTTTAAAATCGCTCAAATCTTTCTTAGATGAGATAAAAGTTTCAACCAGTAGCATTTTTGTTCAAGGAAAAATAAATTTAAAATTTCGAAGAAAAAAAATAGCAACATATTCATTACACCTAATTTCATTACTGAGGGAACTGCATGCCTACTACTGAGCAACAGCGTTGTCATTCTTTTGTTTTCCGTTATCAGCCTTCCTTCGAATGTATATCAAATTTGGCAATGCTGAGGTGTCGTAGCTGCCAGTAGTTGGTGCTTCTTTCTCCAGCACAGTTGTTAGGTTACAGTAGTCTGAGTCTCATGTTCCTAATAACTAGCTTAAAAACATTAACTAAATAAACAATCATATTTTATTAGTACTCTGTGTATAAAAATATGTGTTATTGATTACGTTAAGATTTTGTGTATATGTGCTGGCAGTGTGTTGTTTTTTTTTGCCTTAAGGTTGATGGAGTCTCCGACTTGTTACAAATAATTACATTTCAAGAGGAAAATATTTGGTAGTAAAGAAAGGGCAATGGTGTTAAGAGTCTACACCTATTTTCGTTAAGATGGAACTTGTTCAGTAAATCAAGTGGCAATGCAGACTGCAAAAGCTACATGTGTGTCTTATAAGTTAGTAATCTCTATTAAACAAGAATTCTAAACTAAGGGAAAGTTATTGATACCAATCAAAAAACAAAATAAACACTCAAATGAAGGGTTTGGATAAATATTACACTTTTACTCAAGCAGCAATTGGCAGAAAGGTACATTCACTTTACCGTAAAAATGAATCACCTACCCTAAAGGAAATAAAAGATTTGACTGATAGGATAGTGACCTTCCTAATTTTCTGATTAATAACATGTAAGAATGCAATTTATAGCATTTAGTATGAAATGCATGTTGTAATATATTTGTTTGTATATTAATTATGAGGAAAAAAGCTTTATACATAAAATAATTTTAAGAATAGTTATGTGGGGAATAGAAAAAGTTAATAATCTTCAATCTTGGAAAACATATTATTTTGGAAATAGTTGCTGTTCCTAGAAAAGGCTGTACAACGATAGGAAATAATTTTGCTTGTTAATTGAACCCCCTAACCTCCCCATGCCACATTGTTTACAATGATGGACTTCCAAGTAAACCCTCCCCCCTCACTTTCCGACAACCGAAACCTAAAGAAGGTTTGGCAACCGGCAACAGAGAGATAGAGAGCGAAGATAATTTTTATCTCCATAAGACCTGCAGTTCCCTCAGCTATGAAATTAGTTTTAGCTACCATAACACAAGCCATGCTTAAGTATTGAATGTAATTTTGATTTATATTTAGTTTGTAATTCATGTAGAATTTGAGTGTAAACGTTTTGTGTTATAGTTATCATAATATTTGAGGGAGTTTTAACCATGCTGAGTTTTAATTGCTACTGGTTAAATGATTATTTATTTACTATACATCTAAAAACGAATTAAAAGTGATAAGACGTATGATTAGAATAAATAGATTTGTTAGATTATTTCAACCTCTTCTTAAGTAGAAACCACATTTATTTTTTGGTGATTATTTTTATATAACCTAATAAAAATAATTATAAAGAGTGTTTTACTGTAATTTTGATATGCACACAGCTTAGGTTAGTGCTTGCATATTTGGTAAATGTTATAACACAGTCACACTTTAGTTTTATATCTGAAAATTCGTTAGTAAAATTGAAAAATTCATAATTTTTGTCATTTTAAAAGTAAAAAACAAAACCAATTCACATGCAAATTCCATCTCGTAACACTTTTTCAAACCACCGCACAGTTTTCTAGCCCAGCGATCCGTCGGACTCATTAGAGGAGTCTATTTAGTATTTAAGCACCGCCAAAAGGTGGCACCAGTGTCAGGATCACAACACCGTGTCGAGCGTTTCCAAAGACTGCAAAATCTGTTCATCTCTGGAACACCATTCCACGAGTTCGTCGATTGTCACCACACCGTCCTTGTTTGTATCAATTTGCTGAAACACATGTTTTTACATTTTAGTTTTATTCTAAAAATTGAAAAATAACACCTGGACACAGGAATTGGACCCGGGACCTTTGGCTTAGTACGCCAATGCTCTAACCACTGAGCTATCCAGGAATCGTCCCATGCGCAGGGTCATTCTTCACTCATATTTTAAGGCAGAGTCTATTATGGATTTTAGTTTTAGTTAATATGTTGCTGAAAATAGTGCCAGCCTTACACACAACGCATGAACATATTTTTCAGCAGGTATATCATCCATGCACTTCTTAACAAACAGGTCGAATGGTAGATTAGCGTCCCCCCTCCCCCCAGCTGTTCGGAGATCAGTTTAGGGGGGTGGATGGAGTCAATTACCTCAGATTTACGTTCGAAACTAAACCTAACTGGGGACCACATCTGACAGACACACTGACCAAGATAAGGCAGAAGCTAAGCCCACAGCTGAACAGATGCAGCTCATGGCCCACGAGGAATGGTCATATGCTGCACAGAAAGATGCTCAGGCCGCTACTAGACTATTCGAATCCCACTTGAGAATTATTGGCACGTATATGGGCAAGAACCAGTGTCTGAGTGTCATTGAGAAAGCAACCTTGGTACGTTTCCAATGGGTCCCTACATCTAGACCTGGATACGCCGATCATCAGGGACCCCTTATGGATGCTTGAGCAGATACCTCTACGGCAATCTGTCCGGATCCACCATTCTTCCCGTCCGGGGGATTGATAACTATGTAAATTGAATTGCCATTGGAGGATTCCACAGGTCCTGCTCGGATAATCGAGAATTGTATACCAGTGGTTACAGATGTCTCCCACTACCCCGAAGAGTAGTATGACAGCATATATATATTAACTCTGGTAGGTTTTCATATTTATCCACCAGCCTTTTCATGCCCCATATTTCAGGTAATGTGACGACCCATCAATTTAAGCTACGGTTAAATTCATGGTGTGACCTGTAGTGTCAATACATTATTTAATTTGTTCTTGTGTTTTCCTATAGGAGCATTAGAGCATGCTAACATGCGTCTGCAGTAGTTGAGAAAATACACCTAGGCTCGAATATTGTGCTAAAATATAATAATGATTCATTTAATATAAATGACATGGACGAGGAGGTTAACTTTGAGGATGTAAGTCTACACTCCCAGTGGCGTGGAGAGGGAAAATAAAAGGGGGTAGTCGTATGTGCAAAACTACTCTTACGACAATCTTATGACCTAAACCTTCCCATAATTTTATCTTCGTATTTCAGATAGTGACTGAACAATACATTTCGTTCTCGGACTTGATTTGAAAAATGATTTAAGATAAAATATTTGACACCAAGTGATAACTAACATATAAAAACATTTAAAATATTTTTTAAAGCCCTGCCTAAACTTTTATCCACATATTTAAATTTCAAACAACATCGTATGTATCTATTTAAATAAATCTGTGTCTTCAATGTATATTTGACAGTGACGTGGAACTACTGTAAAAGTTTAGATATTCATTTAACTGCTCTAAGATGTCACTTCCTTTATTCGTATACATAAAAGTTGTCTTCAGAAAGAAAAGCGATGTTTTCAAAAAGTAAATGTCTTTATTAATGTAAACTTTTTTTTTGTGGATTTGAGAATTTACTGTTGAAATAAATTGTTTTATGAAATTGGAATATCTCAATATTTTTGGTACACTTTATTGACTATTTATTTTTAAATAAATAAGATTAAAATTTGTTGGGTATCACTGCCTAAAAGAATCATACACGTTTTAAATATAAATGTTTTTAAACCCCGATTATGTCTAAAATTTTGTATAAAAATTATTTTTACACAAGCTAAGGTTTGTTTTACTATAAAAAGTGGAAGGTCTATATTACGATCAACCATTTTAAATGTTAAAGTAATTAACTCTTGTCATTTGTTCAGGTAGCGTGCTTTAAAGTATTCTTGCTACCGTAAAATAAACTAAGATAAACAAAAAACATTGACACATTTATATCTAAAAATAGATTAGTCTAATAACGACATATTATAGAACCTTGTTTGATTGTTAAAAAAAAATACTTTCCTTAAACTATTCACCTAGGATGACCTGGGGGTTTAGGAGTAAGGTGTCGGACTTCTGTGCTGAGGAACCGGGGTTCAATCCTCGGCCACGGCACAGATTTATCTGCTTGCCAAACCCTTCCTTCACCTCTGACAAGACGTGTATTAATCACAACTTGTGAATGTGGGGAATGCCAGGCCTCCACCGTGGTTTGGATTACACGTTAAACTGTAGGTCCTCCATTTCATCTCATAATAACCCTACCATTACACATTAGCTCAAGTGCGTACAACCCGAATGGGTAGTAAGACGTGGTGCTAATAATAATAATAATAATAATAACAACAACTATTCTCCAATCTATATGTTGTAACTTTCACCTACTCTATAAGGTAGCATTGTTCTACTATGGCGTAATGTAGTCCACCAAGTTAAGTCTGATAACGTTCAGGATAAACGAAAGGTACAGTATCTTTTTCTTGAGAGACGGTGTCAATAATGTCATAATCAATTTACAACAATATTTTGTTAATGTTGACTGCGTCTGAATACTTAACTAGGAACACGGGCTTGATTCCTGGCAAGGACAAATAATTTGTCAATCTTGTGGCCGATATCAGTTGGTTCAAAAAGATGATGATAAATATAAATAATAATAATAATAATAATAATAATAACAATATTGACGTATAAAAAAATATTTTCTAAAAGACTTATACGATCCGACTAAACCTAGCCACTGGCAAAGTATTTGATACTTTCGAGTGCCTTAAATAAAAGTCTATGCAATACTTCTAACATACATGCTCTGCAAGTTGCATTACATACTATCTCACGGCGGTTAAGCGAGTTTATTTTAATAATTATTTTACATCGTGGATTTTAACATGAATTGACCCACATCAGTGGGAACTCCGAAAGAAAAGTACCAACCTATTCTAATACGATTTTCAGCTTACTTGAGAGTTGGGGGTTGGAATCTTGATCAGATGTATTGAGGAGAATTTTTCTAAAAAGTTTCTCTACGCTTTCTTTCCATAAATGCGGACACTCTTAGATTAAAATTTACATCTCTCATTCTGATAACATTAATGGAAATCTTCAGATATCCTGGACGTGAAATATGATATGCAGTGCACAAACATAAAACGTGCACTTTCTAAACACAATGCTGTTTAAATATGAGATCGACAAGTAAATTTAACCCAGAACAATTAATTTATATTATTATTATTATTAGCACCGCGTCTTACTACCCGTTCGAGTTATACGCACTTACACTAATGTGTAATGGTAGGGTGATTGTGAGATGAAATGGAGGACCTACAGTTTAACGTGGGACTCGAACCACGGTGGAGGCCTGGCATTCCCCACATTCACCAAACACCAGCAACCAGTAATTTCACTACTCTGGTATGAGGATGGAGACACATTAACAGATAATAACGTCAATAAAGCAACTGAGCCAGGGTCTTAAACACTAGTTGTCAGCCTCTACAACCACTCGATCCAACCACGAAGAAGAACAATGATTGATAATGGCTGCTCATGCTATGACGATTTGATCAAATACAGTACTTACGTACACAAAGAGGGTGGAATTCTTGATACTTTTTATAAGTCGCATTATTAAGATAAATGAGTCAGTAAATATACATTTTTATTAAGATATGATCGATAGTAATGTTAATATAAACTAATTTGTAATTAATACAATAATTTTTTATGGGGAGGAATGTAACTGTACCAAGTTAATAGAATATGAATCTAATAGGATAATTACTTAAAAGAATGTGTTTGTTACCACGGTATTTTAGCGGAAATTTTATGTTCTATATATTTAAAGAAAAAAAAACACATTTTGTTGACATATAGAAGGTTAAGTTTTGTTAAGTTAGGGTAGCTTATAATAATAAAAATATAATTTATTACGTATTAAAATAATTATTTTGCCATGTTGTGACATTTGCATTCATATATCTATGTTTTTCTGTGATTTAGGAAAGTTTAGTTTTAAATTTATAACTATATACATATTAATATTTATATTATTAAAAACTTTTTATTCGTGTTGCGTGATAAGAATTTTATTTAGCACCACGTCCTGAAACCCATTTGGGTTATACGCCTATGTACTGACTACGCTAATTAGTTAGGGATGGGGAAAGATGAATTTAGGGGAAGTGTACCTACATTGAGTGGAGAAAGAGAGAAAGGGAGGGAAAGAGAAAGGGAAGGAGAGAGAGAGAGTGACAACCATTTAGGAAATATCACCCTTAATACAGTCCACGCAATCGAACCACGATATCCCCGTCATCGGCGTTCTAGCTTATTGAGAGAATAGTGCCTTAGATCATGTGGTCACTAAAGTGGGTTGGAAAAGAATTGATTTATTATGACATGAAAATGTAAAATTGTCAAGAACCCCAGCCTATTTGCGTAATATTTCCCAATTATACTATAATTTTCGGAGAACAAGGGTAACCATTAATATCTGCTAAAAGACGGGGACTGCATGATTCTATGCATTTTTTCCCCCTCCGCGTTCTACTCCCCATCCGTGCTATGAGATTCTAACTGCACTAATGGGATAAAGGGTGAAGAAGATAGAGTTAAAGGGAAGTACCCGTATTTGCGTGGTGGGAGAGTGGGAAACCGTTAAGGGAAAACCCACTTTCAGAACACCTGGACAGTGTTAGAACTCTAATCGCCTCAACACCGGGAAACCAGATTAAATAAGCTTGAAATTTAGACCGCATGCCCCCCGATGCGGGTCAGTATGTAATATTGCAATACGTGTGTTACTTAATAAATGAACTCAACAACCAGACTCAAGAGTATTAATTTACCATCAAGTAAAAGCTAAAGCAACTAAACATTGGTAAATTATTTGAAAATTGGATATTTTTAAAAGCGTTTAATATGAACTGGGTCAATAACGGCTGATAGTTCAGCTATAATAGTGAACTCCGAATAACTCCCCACCACATACTTTCATCCCACGTGAAGACTATCAAGTTTCTACCAAAAAAGGAAGCCGTAGCTGAGACTCGTATCATAACGCCTCGACGATGTTGACCCGGGCCGAGGCTATCTAGATCTGTACATTACAATTTTCATAGAAGGGACCTTATCTGATCGATAGAAAAGTTACTAGATCCATCCTCACGTATTCATACGTCAAGTCATGTGATCTGAATATGTCACTCTGGTCTGATAGCTTACTTATTAGTAATAATAGCAATATATCTTTAATATTGTTCATATTTATTTGACATAGAGTAATAAATGATCAAATTAAATCTTCTTTGATATTTTTTTATTCCCTTCTCTCTATTTGAGTCTTAGTCTTCTATGACATGTTTCTGTATTATATGTTACACACAAACCTTACGGTAATATTTATTCAAAATACTTCATTGTCATTATATTTAAGACCTGAAGATGGTGTAACATACAACACCGAAACATGTCGTCATAGAAGACTAAGTTTCAAATAAGAAGGGAATAAAATAATATCAAAGAAGATTTAATTTGATCAACAAGTAATATAGTAAAATTTTATCCATTTTTTCTGCAAAAAGTTATTTGTATTTTCATAAAGGCCCGTTATATGAAGATTTGTTGCCATATTATCAGTCGGTGACGAACCAAGGAGAGACGGGGAGGCTTATAAGAGTGGGTTTTAAGGGGCCAGGGGTTGTATTGGGGAGGGGGTGTTTTCATATGAAGTGGGGATCACAGCACCAGGTACGAGGTACTTCTTAACGCTCTTAGAGAAAACACAGCCTTCTTCCTCTCCACAGGTCGCCATGGCAACAACTACTACAGTGGCTCGTGACGTTGTCATGGCAACACGCGTGGCTTTATTCTGACAATCCATGCACGTCACACCGTATGACGGCCACTTATATTTGTTTTTACCACTAGCCAAAATAATAAAAGAAGACGTTGCTGTATATTTTATTTGTTATTGTTTATTTATTTTGAATGTTTGGAGTAGTTACTTATCTAATAACTATCTCCTGTCTGTGAAACAAACAACCGGTTCACATTTTGTGGCCAACCAGTCAACTGAAAGTGGCCGAAAGTGCTACAAAACAAGAGGACATTTTTAAACTCGAACATCGGTCATCACAACCTCTGGAAACAGTCTAGAATGAGGTATCGATCTTTGTGGAGGTGGACCGGGGTTCAGGAAGACATTATTTATGTATTTTCATTTAGACTTTGTGATCAAGACATTCCCATCGTGAGTTAATAATTAGTCTGTTGAGGAGAACAACCACCTCCTTTGTCTCATTATGGACCACACACTTTCTAAATTATAATTTGAAGGCTTATGTTCCCCCGGACATGATATGGAATAGTTACCGTCTCCACGTTTAGTTTCTTTATTCAGAATTAATTAATAAGTATAATTAGTGAATAGCGTTGACGGCTACTCTTGTTTTAGATACCGTATTTTATTAATAAAATACAATGAAGGTTTAGAGTGTTAGACTTTACATCTTGTGTTTAAGTCACTTTCATTATTCCTGACAGATGATCGTTTGCAAGCCGTTATGTCTCGGATGTTTGTTCTTTTAATAAGAGAAAACAGCTGTTCACACACTCATGTGCTGCCCAACAGTGCACCTATTTGGTGTGCTAATGTAACGACTATTGGGGATCGACTTCACTTGCTATACTCCCCCAAATAAAAACCAATTTTGATATCTCATAATCCTAAATGGCGTATTTTTATCAAATTTATAAAAAATATGAATCGGGCCGCATTATATAGGGTGACGATCAATGTTGATGAAAGTGATGGACAACGTGCTGAGGTTTGACTGACGTCTGGTGGAGCTCACCTCAGTGACATCTTCAAACAGTGTAGAAATATAGTATGTAATCTGATTTTATTAAGATAGTCAATATTTAATGTCAATTAAAATTTTAATTTTCAAGTTACTAATCGTATGATTGTTTCGGCCCACCCTTTTTGTTGGTTCATCAAAAGATCCACTGCCGCACATTATTATTGATCATGTCGCCTGCGGCCCGCAGGTTTTACATGCCCGATTTATTCGATCTTAAGATTTTCCGTTGCGGTACGATTATCGTGTTTTGGCTGTCATTTCTCGCTTAATTGAATTTAATTTAGTCATTATAACTGATCCTGGAGATAACTGTCACGTATATATATATATGAATTAATTACTAAAATGTGTATACAGTTTGAATTTGAAAGCTGTTTTTACTAGTTGTAGTGATGATAATCTTTCCGGAAGAGTCAGCTCAACGGTAGCGCACATGATTCTTACATAAACGATCAGGCTTCCAGTTTTGTTCTGGTGCCTTAGAGAAGATATTTCCCCGATGCCATTTCCAATGCTGATACATTACATATTATATACCCTAATAATTTATAATTTTATGGATTAAGTCGTTTGTAGTCCTGATGTTAAACGTTAACAATTAAAACCTGCAACAGCGGGAACGCAGACAAAGCCGCAAGTCTCAGATTATATGGTTTTAGGGTGACCGTGAGGTTGGAGTTTAAATTATAGCACGATGCCCTAAAAGTGGTTTCACCCTATTTGATTTATCATTGTGGTTTGAAATAATAATGCGACTACACTTCCTCTCATAAGACAACCTCCTCAACCGTCTCTCTTAAGCTTGCTTACTTAATCTATGTTGATAGGAACTCAAAAGTTCATTGCGGCACTTACAAAAAAACGTAATCTATCTTTATTTTGAGTTAGTCTATCCAGTCCAACTCATCACTCCCTCCCTATCCTTATTTTGAGTTAGTTATATCCAGTCCACCTCATCACACCCTCCCTATCCCTACCTTGAGCTAGTCCTATCTAGTCCACCTCATTACACCATATCCCTACCTTGAACTAGTTCTATCTAGTCCACCTCATTACACCATATCCCTACCTTGAGCTAGTCCTATCTAGTCCACCTCCTAACATCCTATCCCTATCTTGAGCTAGTCCTCTCTAGTCCACCTCATTACATCATATCCCTACCTTGAGCTAGTCCTATCTAGTCCACCTCATTACACCCTCCCTATCCCTACCTTGAGCTAGTTCTATCTAGTCCACCTCATTACATCATATCCCTACCTTGAGCTAGT
>CABEEJ010006287.1:11711-31265 GCA_901482245.1 Timema douglasi
TATCCCTACCTTGAGCTAGTCCTATCTAGTCCACCTCATTACATCATATCCCTACCTTGAGCTAGTTCTATCTAGTCCACCTCATTACACCATATCCCTACCTTGAGCTAGTCCTCTCTAGTCCCCCTCATTACACCATATCCCTACCTTGAGCTAGTTCTATCTAGTCCACCTCATTACATCATATCCCTACCTTGAGCTAGTTCTATCTAGTCAACCTCATTACACCCTATCCCTACCTTGAGCTAGTTCTATCTAGTCCACCTCATTACACGCTATCCCTACCTTGAGCTAGTCCTATCTAGTCCACCTCATTACATCCTATCCCTACCTTGAGCTAGTCCTATCTAGTCCACCTCATTACATCATATCCCTACCTTGAGCTAGTTCTATCTAGTCCACCTCATTGCACCATATCCCTACCTTGAGCTAGTCCTCTCTAGTCCCCCTAATTACACCATATCCCTACCATGAACTAGTCCTCTCTAGTCCACCTCCTAACATCCTATCCCTATCTTGAGCTAGTCCTATCTAATCCCCCTCTTTACACCTAACTCTTTCACATCTATTTAAATGTTATCCTCTCATCTGTGTCTAGGTCTTCCCAATGTTCTCTTCTCATTGGGTTTGCCAATCAACACCCTGAGCACGGTTATAGATTATCCCATATACACTGCCTGTGCAACTACAATACATAAATAGAATACAACTCTAGCGAGATGAGTTCTATTTTACATCCAGCTCAGACTATCTCTCTCCTCTCTGAAGTGTTCACCGACTGGTCATTGAAAGAGGTGGAGGCTATAAATAACCGGACCTTGTCAATTCCATGGTTAATCAATGTCCCGATGAGGACGCAAAATGATGTGTGACTGATGGTGGTCAATTTTTTCCTCAGTACGATCTAGTGTTTTACGACTGCCATCATCATCATCATCATCATCATCATCATCAACAACTACCTCCCTGACACATAACCGTAATGATGTGAAAGAGGCCTGTGAGAGAAAGGTTACGGCTCTGAACTATAAATCATTGTTTCACAATTGAGGATCACATGACAAAAGGAATCAGTGCTACACCTGCCTACCCTCTGACGTCATCTCCCATCCCCCTTCCAACAAAGACTGTGCATTAATACGAGTGGGAGTTTGAAACGCACATATGAAATATTTCAGAACTCGTGACGTAACACAACAAAAGAATGGATATTTTTTTTAACTTTTGATTTTATAGAATGGTCAAGGTTAAAAAACAAACTGACAAAAATGATGGCTAAGATATTTGTTTAAGAAAAACAACTCGAAATCTTTTTCACACTCCACCTTGGTCAAAACCATTTGGTCGATAACACTCGATACCAGGACGTAACCAAGTCAATTGCGACAACTCAGCTGAAGACACATTTTAATGGGATAATTGTTGTTTGTCGGGAGTCTAGAGTCAATGGCAGAAATGTCTAGCCTTCACCCGAATGAAAGTCGCATTGGATTTTGAAGAGTTGATTGGAATGAATTGTTTGGAGTCTATTGCTCAAATATAGTAGACTCATAGAAAAGTAACTATTTTTCTTTAGTAAATATATACATTATATATGTGAGATTATAATTACGATTTTGTAAAATGTATAACGTTTAGAGGAATTATCGTTCATTTACGTCAGCTCCAAGAGCCTTATTCTTACATTAATAATGTTATTTATATATATTTGTATGTATGTATGTATGTATGTATTATTATTATTATTATTATTAGCACCGCGTCTTACTACCCGTTCGGGCTATACGCACTTATACAAATGTGTAATGGTAGGGTGATTGTGAGATGAAATGGAGGACCCACAGTTTAACGTGGAATCCGAACAACGATGTGATCGCTAGTTGTGATTAATATACGTCTTGTCAGAGGTGAAGGAAGGGTCTGGTAACCATATAAATCTGTGCGGGACCGAGGAATGAACCCCGGACCCCCAACACAAGGTCTGAAACTTTAACCCTAGAACACCAGGTCACCTCATGTATGTATGTGTGCATATATGTATATCTGTCCAGAATATTATTAATAAGGCCTACTTCTAAATGAGATAGGAAGCTGAAATAATTTGTTGACATTGTAAAGGAACCATTCAAATGGTGCGCAAAACTTTTAAACTAAAAAATAATAATTAAACAACGGGTTTTAATTAATAATTTTAACTAATCGACACGTTATTTTCCCTTTAAGAGAAGGTAGAAGTTAGAATAGTAATTGAAATTTCAAAATAAAAGAGGAAATTGTACTTTTTTTGGTGTTTCATATTTATATCAGTAAATAAAAAAGTGTTTCTTTAGAAAATAAAAATACACAGGTAAAGTTGAACACAATTATTTAATTTGATCTTATACTTTACATACGAATACATATGTAACAATACAAATCAATAATTACTCTAATTAAAAGGCATATTTAAAATTAAACGCGTGAAAGGATACAGTGACAGAAAGAGGCTGTTTCAGCGAAGCTGTCATCCTCTCAGGCAACTCTTTGTCTTTATTTTTGTATTTGGTTGATCGACCAAGTCTGAGAATCTGTGAGAAGCTTTATTTGATATCTACACAGAGGACTTTGCCTGGAAACGTGATACTCATATTCCCTGGTGTTTTTATTAAGAAAATTTGGTTTTCTGTGTAACATTACATTGCATAGTGTTATAATAGGACCCGCCTCATGCTGACGTTAACGCATATCTCTCAGTAAATCATACTACCCGCTGCAATAATTACGACACTATTGGGATCCCTACAATGGTGTTCTTCTCTGTTGTAGTTCACGCAGGTTAATAAGACATGATAAAACAATGCTGAGTAATATATTTTCACTACATTATCCAATTCATCATTGCTAGTCTGTTCATGTACTTACCTATTGAATCTACTTACACTAGTAACCTGCAAGGCTGGCCTACACCTGGCGAATGGGTCAAGCGAGATACGATGTGTCAACAAGACGTCCCGGCACTCCGATTCTACTGACGAGTAATGATCCGTGCAACTTTGAAGACAACTAGAGAATAACTATTCACCTGGCCTCTGGTGGTAGGATGATGAACTACCTTAAAACATAGGATGATTGAAGACATAGGCTAAAATTCCGATGGAACAGTATCAACAAAGGTGTACGTGACCTTTTGAAGACATCGTTGACGTCACCAAGCGTGTGTTTTGTTCTCCCACCTTTCCTCCCTTGCAACGAAACCCTACTATATAATGGCTGCGCAAGTATGCCAACATTGACTATCATGATAACTACGATCGACGATGGACCATTGTCTTGGACCTGGGAAATGGCAGGATAAACATGTATATTGTATCAGAATCGTTAACTATGGTGATTCGTATAATGAACTCTGATTTATTTTCAACTCTTAGTTTTTTGTATATAAAACTTTAATATTATTTTTCTAAGTCTGTCTTAATATGATCATTCTACATAAAGTAAAACTCTATATTTTGTATGTCGCCACTTGGGCGCTAGAGTCGTTTGGGAATATTCATTCACGTATATTGCCACAATTAATAAGTGTTTTAAAGTTTGAACGAGTTAAATTTAATGTGTTTGAAATTGTGGATAATTGTATTTATATTTTCTAAACATCGAGGTAACATTTCTTATATTGTTTGCATATTGAATTATTGTAAAATAAAGTAACTATTTTTTTTTTTTGTATTAATGATGACTTTAATTAACCATTGCACATTTAATTATCTTTTTCCAAAGTTGGTCCTAATAGGACATTTACATTATGGTTTATTGATGGAAATATTGTTTAGGTTCCTAATTCTGAGTCAGGATTAGATAGTTTCAGGGAAGTTTGACTAAAGTCTGTTAGCCAAATTCTCGCGTTATGTAAACTCCGTTGTATAAGATATACTGGTTAAAGTAACGTAATTAAAGCTTCATTCTTTGTATATAAAGAAACGTTCGTAACAGTTTCAAGGTGCCCATCAGGCCCTTACATCCTTATATTCTATTGTATTAAATTCAATCCGTAATGTTGTTGTGTCTCATATAGACTGAACCATCAAATAGTGATTGGATTTCAAGTTTGTTTCTTTCTAGTAAATATACCTGCGCAACTTTAATGATATAATGCTGTTGTCATTAAGATTGGTTTTCAACATAACTCATTATGATATAATGAGGCCATTTACTGTTTTCTGCGCTCTTGTTATTGTTTTGAATAAACAGCTCATATTGTTGCTTTTAAATATTGCTAATAATTTCCCTTGTCACTTGTTCCTTAGAGTCACCCACTCCCTTTTATTATATTAACTGGTCGTGTAGTAGAAGGATAAAGGGGGGAGGGGTGGGGAGGGGTGTAACATCTGAGATGTACTGTACGTACAAAACATATTGACCCTACAAGGTAGAAAGTGGGAAGACTTTAATTACTGTAGAGCAAACCTCCACATCGCCTTCCGGGTATCATTCAAGATATATCTGCCATGAACAAGGAAGAAATGGTTTGCAGTAGCATGTATATGACGTTCAACGCAGAACCAAAAGAAAATATGAGAATGACATTGAATGGTGCAATCGTCGTCAGAGGACAAACTGCTAATATGGAAGGAATAAACTATGGCTCCAACCCATGTATGAATAAATGTAGTGCTCCGATTCGGGAGTAAAGCTCAGGTAATATCTACCTATTACTCCGCATTCTAGTAGAACATAAATTGTTTTGGACAAGTATTAAATACTCTCAGCTGTAGAAGGATTTCAAAATTATTAACTGGAACAGTAATGCACGTGAAATCAACAATAACTACAGTAGCCCCATGGTTTCTTTGGTGCTGAATGACAGCTCACAGCTTACTTCTGACAGTCAACATTTAGGTATATACCTAAATTTTGACTGTCAAAAGTGACAGTTGCTGAACACATGTTTTTGCAAATCATCTGGTTCGACGTAGGGATACGTAATTTGATCTGGTAACTTTTTAAAGCTGTCTGAAGTCAGCTGTGAGCTGTCAGTCAGCACCAAAGAAGCCATGGGGCTACTGTACCGCTTTTGACAATTGGATGATGAAGAAATAAAAAAAAAAACACAGCTTCAAAGAAAATATCATACAAGTGCCAGAGGTAATATTTACAAATGAATCGGTAGTTCATGATACATACATACGGCGTTCCCTTACGGGGTAGGCAAGAAACTGTGCATACTCGTATAGCTCAAAAAACCATCGTCACTAACTTTCTTCAGATTTTCCTATTATTGCCTACTACCTTCACCCAAATTATATTTCAAATGGCCATTCTGTGACCGCATGAGGACAGAGTAGCTCAAATAAATGAGGAGGTATCTAGTATTGTTGAAGGAGAGGCCCATTGTTACATTGGTGTGAACTCAGTCGACTGTAAGAATAAGCGGAGAAAGGGCTGGTTCTTATATCCTTAACCTCAATGTTTTTAGCATCGCGTCTAACTACCCGTTCGGGTTATACGCCTATGTACTAATTACAGTGATGGGTTAGGGATTAGGATTGCTTAAGTTAGAGAAAATACACCCTCATTTGCGTGGAGCGAGAGTGGAAAACAATTTAAGAAAAATCACCCTCAGTGCACCGACTGGTTTTAAAACCTGATCTCCCGTCTTCGGCAGTCTAGTCTAACACGAGAGTATCACGTTAGACCACGCGGCTACCGAAGCGGGTCTTAATATAAAATATTGCCAAGGTATTCTTTGTATGGATAATTTAATATTTCAAATACCTGTAAGAACGTTATGTTTTAATACTTCTAATTCGGCTTTATGTGGTGTTACATTTCTATCTGGATTTTATTTTAAGGATTTAATTCTTGAAATAAGATGTTTTAGATATTTAAATATTTTAAATGTTTTCTTATTCATTTTTCTACTGGTTTGAGAGTTATATTTGTTTGATAAATTTAGTTTTATCTATTATTTAGTAACTAAAGATTTTTATTTTTATCATTTTAATTCCATAGGTGATGAAAATTAGTATTATTATTAGCATTTTTAAACAGTTTGACACCTTCAGTAATACCACCACACAAGTTAAACTTTAAAATAGTCAGTATAATAATGCCCTATGGGTACTTAAATACTAAATAGAGCCTATCTAATGGAATCTGTCTAGCAGCGACAAAATTGGATAAAAAGCTACAATCCATGTAACAATTATTTTAATAGGTCTATATCAAGATAATGTATGTTTCTTACCGACAATCTATTGGACACTTGTAGTCCCTGGCATCCCATTTATTTGAGACGGAAACTGTTGCTCTCAATTACTATTAATTAGCTACAAGATCAGACCTTGGTCATAGACACCCTCAACCCACAGAAGTCGGCCCTATCTGTGCCAACCAATGGTGCCCACTCACTGACGCCATGGAGTTTTTCTTATAGTCATATTTAAAAATAGTTGACAATTTTACTCTTTAAAATGTTTAGTCAATTTTAAAAACCTTTTGATATATTAAAAATAATTAGATTCTTGTTTCAAAACATTGAATAATTGTCTAAAAAATCATAATTTCATGTTTAATGTTTTTATGTACAATCTTAAAAGCAATTATTAATTTATGCTCGACCAATTTCAGCACATGGGCGGTCTTACAGTTTGAGAGTTACGTAGGCTAATGTTATTCAAGATATTACATGAGGTTGGAGCTTAATGTTTAAAACTTGGTTCTAAGCGTCTACAATTGTGAAATGAACGGAACCTAAATATTTTGAGATACAAATTCTAATACTTTTATTTAAAATATACAGAACTGGTTTCAGAGGCGTCGTTATATCTTAATTATTGGGGGTAGAGGGGAACAGAATAGAAATAGGAAAAAAAACATATTTCACGCCAAATGAATAGCTATATCAAATATTATGATATCGGAATTAATTCTATAAATCCCATAAAATAGGTTACCTTAATCATTTATGCATTGCTACAAACGTGAATTATCAATTATTTCGAACAAAATAATCTGTGGTTTATTTTACGATACTAATAGTGATCCACTTGAGCAGATTATAGAGGGAGGCATGTTTTCCCTGTATTCAGCACTAACGACGCCCTTGACTGGCATAGTCGTTTCACGATAACTTTGATATCCGAAAGTTGAATACGATATTAAAACACCAGCCAATCGAATATATCTTTTTAATATGACAATAGATATATTTGACTGAAGGTGAGATAGTAACGATTGCGAGCTAAGGCCAGTATTTTTGTGGGTTTTATAACGAAACATTTTATTTCAGCAAAATAAATAAAGTATTTTGCAAGTATAAACAAAGAGTTTAATTTTCTTCACGTGGTGATACAAAAAGCTCTCTAATATTGGTCAATGGTATCCTGGAATTTGATGACAATATTTTTTCCTCGTTAAAAAAAATGTCTCATCTAATGACGCTATGGTCAAGACATAAATTCAACAACTGTTGACATTACCTTATGTATAAAATATAGCTCTATGTTTTTTACTGGAGAAATATTTTATTTATTTTTCTGAAAAAACTGGTTTGCTATGAAAATTGCATAAACATTGCTCTTATCTCTCAATTCCTACCCTCTCACATTAACTTATCAAAGTGACGAAACCCATTTGCGAGGTGAATGAATACGAAACCACTTTTGACTATCTTTTAAACTGTTCAAAAATACCAAAAGATAGTCAACCACGAGCAAAGTGTGATAAGACACGGCTCAAGGAAGCCCAAACCCAACTGTTGCCCTATGACTCACATGGAAGATCTTCTCGACGTGTTCCTTGGCGGAGTTCTCCTCGACAACCGGGTCGGTGGAGCGGCCCATCATATCGTAGATAGAGGTGACCACGTCGAGCATCTCAGACTTGGAGATGAGCCCGTCCCCGTTCAGGTCGTACAGGCCAAAGATCCACTGCAACTTCTCCTGGACGCTTCCTCGGGACACCTTCGACAGGATCCCCAGGAAGTCCTGCGTACCCACAATCAACCACAAGGACATATTGGTAAGGGCGTACAAAGATAATTTTTTTAAAACACTTTATCAGTGGTTTTAAATAGGTATATTATATGGAATCCCACAAGGGGAATCCATTAAATACCAGGGAGGGTCCATAACACTGGCAGACAAGACCCTCTAATCCCTTTCAAAGCCCTTACCTGTCAGGCTCGGCCGATCTGCTTAGGGGAGGGAGAGTTATTACCTGCACAATCATCGCTCGAGCCTCGAACAGTACCTAAACTATATATGGATGATACAGATAAATAAGTGTCGTACCCTGACACTTATTTTGAGGGGTGTCCTATGTTATACAGTTCTATAACAGGAGATGGTAAAGATACTTTAAGAAAATTGAATCCTCCTCTAAGAAATTAAAAGTATTTTTAAACATATCAGGGTTTCTAAGTTCTTTGAATCTTATACTACTCTAACAAGACACTAGCCTAGACAGTCAGAAGAAATACGGTGGGCGTAGTGGGAAAATTGAATTCCCAAAAACACTTTTGCCTTGGTATGACCCTGAAAATATGTGTCTTATCACACTTCGCCCTCAGTAACTTGTTATGAACATTCAATAATACAATTATTAAAAAGGCTTGGTTAGTAGTTTTTTTTATTTTCTTTAAACTTCATTCTGCCTTCAACAATTAAAACAGGCACAAAACTTTCAGTAATTGGGATGCCGTTACCAAAACTGTGTTTAACCTATTATTCATTGATTATATAGTTTTATATTGTATATTTTTGACCGGACAGGAAATCTTGTTATTTGTACCAAGTCTCGTGTTAATTTTTGTTTTAAAATCGCGAGTAAGAAATGATTCTACTTCTAGTATTGTCCATATAAACATAGTCTTCAAATTAATTTCCACCCACATTTTGCAGTATAATTCAGCAGAAAACACGTATTAAATATAACCTTAGAGAAAATTCGAATGACTGTGTATTCCTTCATACCAAAATATGAAAATGGGTATCTCCACTACTGTTAATTATAACAAAATATTTATAATACCAAATGAGAGGCAAATAATATCGAATATTGGTATTTAAACAAGTTTTAACTGATTTAAAAATATAGAAAAAAGAATGTTCACGCTTCAACGAGTTTATGAATTCTGTAGTTCCTAGCAACTTTCATCCGTGTATTTCTTTGTTCCTCAACGGTTAAAGTTTCTATCAGCCAATTAAACATTATTTATTTAATTCTTTTTAGAGTGGTTTATTGAAGGCAGTTTAATTTTTACTAAATTAATTTATATATTATATTAATGGGAGCCGATATATCTGGGCTTAGGCATTAATTAATCTTAGAAGTATTATTTATTTAATTTTGAGTATAGCTCTAAAAACTTGAAATATAAGAAAATATATGATATAATTTTAAAGACGGAATGATTAATAAAAAATAATCGGACAGCCAGAATATGAGATATTGCAAATTTTACAAACATAGAGGCCTCCATTTTAAATAGGTTGCAATTTTGTGACTGGCTTGCCGAAATCTAATGTTTCCCGATACCGAAATGTACAGGAGGGACCTTAATAGATATGTAACAAAGCTAGTATTTTAATGATAAAATGAACCATTCAATGATTATCTACTGGACCCCAAAAAAGTTATCATTTAAATATATAAAACTATATCCGACTTACTTTATAGTTTAACATTATTTAAACATACTGTGGCCCACAACCATATTATAATTTTTATTACTGTCAAAACGTTCTTTATAGAATGTACTGGGCAATTTATTTTAACCAAATTGCCGCAACAATAATTGCCGTTTCACTATAAACCAAATAAGGTTTTCATTCTCTGATTTTTTTTAGGCTTGGTTGTTTTTTAAACATGACCCCATGGCATATATACGTATATATGCTACATATTCAGTCAATAAAAATAAAAACACTCACCTCCAAATTCTAGCATGGTTCAATGCCTACAAAGTAATTATATCTCTCATATGCTCCTGACATCCTATATTTTACACGTTATCCACAAAAAACAGATGAAAAAATCAGTTTTTCGAACCCAAATCCCAACGTGATATTAAGTAATTGGAATAAAATATTTTTTCAAAACACCGGCGATTCTCGTTTAACGTAAACAATAGGCAGAATTTTATCTCGGTACTTCATTCCTATAGCAGCTATTTACTAACCCCCAGTCAAATTTAGATACGCTTACATAGGTAAATATTAAGAAATAATAGCTCCAAACATTAGCATTGTTTTTAGCTTATTAATTTGATAGACAATACAATTTATAATGAGATTCGGATAAGAAAAAACCTTTTTGACAGTCTCAATTTAAAAAAAACATTTTCATTCGTTAAATCATGTGTTTTTTAGCTCTAGCATTTGATAAATAGTATTAACACATATAATAATAATAAATATAAATATAAAAACGGTAAAACTATATTAATGCTGACAGAATAAAGATTTAATATAATATATATAGATAGAAAAAATTAGATAAAGTAGAAAAGCGCTGGATGATCGCATGACCTTTTCTAAGCTTATAAGTCGATCGGGCTCCAAAAATATTGCTCCCCCCTACCTTAGATGATTCGTCCCCCGAAGAGAGTTTTAAAGCACAATTAAAATTAGTCACCTTCTCTAGACAAATTTATAATTCACATTTAATATAAGACGTACACACGATATGGCTAAGCTTTTACAATGACAGATTTAACAACATATATAATTTTTGACACATACTAAATGATCTCAGTAATTACACGCACTAGCACGCGTTCCCGTATATCTTAACATACTCTGGTGCTCCCTAACACGTGGAACCCTCCCCCTTTTCTCTATTTCTTCTTACGAGCACACAATTAGTGTGTGTGTGTGTGTAATAATTAATTACTTAGCGCTGATAGGGTGGAAAGGCTGGCGGGTAAAAGCTAAAATGATAACGTATTATGTGGGGCGGGTGTTAAGGGAGTTGAGGGTAGTCTAGGGGTTGAGTCTGTCTTACTTAAAATGTGTATTCGTGGGGCAGATACACAGAGCTGCATAAATGAATAAAACTAATAATCTATAAGTTCGACCATTTATAGAGCCAAACGAACACACACATTATTTTACCCCGGTTAGTAACAATAGCATCATATATATCCCCTCACCCTAAAGAAATTCACTAATTTGAAAACAATATTTATATTTTTAGCGTGTTCCGCGTCTTAATAATATATTCTAATTTTCATAGGACGAACATAAGACAGCTAATAAAACGAATATATCTTATTTCATGTAAATCATGGGGCAGGTTCAGACGTTTTGTGACTTTGTACAAATTTACAGCTCAAGATCATTTTACTTTCTTGTTACCCTTTGGAAAGAGGTGTTATTGTAATAATCGAAAACAATTTAATTCTATATTTGATTGATGTTGATTTTACATGACTAATGACTCACTGAACGCAAGAACGTGGTTTTCTAAGTTCCGTCCGTCTGTATGCCCGCATCTAGGCGTTTTAAGGAGTTCTAAGTAAATGTCTCAATGTTTAGGTAAAGTATCGAGAAAGTCGGTGAGGTTCATCTAATCATTTATTCTTAGAGACCTCGGTCACTTTCTTACTACATCGGGAAGCCAGCCTTGGCGTACATACATTCACTGACTAACTTCATTTATAGGACTTATATTAGATTGCGACCTCACTATTTAAATATTTTAAACTTTGATAAGATAATATTCGGAGTAAATGCTTTTTTACTAAAAAAATTAAGTTAAAATATGTTTGATAAAACTCTAGAAATTGCTTTCTAAAATTACGGCCATTTCTTTTAATATTTTTGAAATTAGTAATGTTTGGGCATACTCTTAATGTATAAGATAATAAAAAAGATGAAAATAGTTTTGTCGCAACTTTGTAAAATATTTTCAAAATAAATCACTTTGTATTTAAAATATATATATATGATTATATATATACATATATATATGATTATATATATACATATATATATGATTATATATATACATATATATATGATTATATATACATATATATATGATTATATATACATATATATATGATTATATATACATATATATATGATTATATATACATATATATATGATTATATATACATATATATATGATTATATATACATATATATATGATTATATATATATATATATGATTATATATACATATATATATGATTATATATATACATATATATAAGATTATATATACATATATATATGATTATATATATATATATATATATATATAGAGAGAGAGAGAGAGAGAGAGAGAGATACAGATAAATATTAGAAGCTCATAATTTAAAAGAAGTGTAACCGCTTAAGAAGAATAATTAATCTTAGTACACTTCGTGGTGACCCGAATTCCGACGTCAGTGTAATTGAAAAACCAGACAAGACGAGATTGATGTGTTTTTTTCTGAGAGCTCACCGATATGTGAAACATTTATTTAAATTTTAAGTTGCTATGATTATTCTCAAAGAATGACTGTTTTCTATTCAAACACTTATGGTTGCAAAATATGAACACAGTCGGCTGAAGTACTTAGACAGTCACGGTATTTTGTCTTCGCCTCCTTGTTCTATATCTGAGACAAATAAAAAAAGAAAAAATTTAATCTTTGTGTGGTCACGTTTCCTACTAAGCCCTTGGTCGATACTTACAAGTTTTTGTGGGAAAGGAAACCCCTTTATATATTTTTTTATTTGTTATTCTTTCCAATAACTTGTTTCGTGATGTTATATATACCTTCAATTTGTAAGCCCGTCGACAGAAAGTTTTATGAATTTTTTTTAAACCCCTCTCGTCCAAACAATGTGTGACATTTCGTGACAAGACTGGGCCGATCTCGTGTGCATGAGGCGATGCAGCATTGTTACATATGTAGCTACATGCATGCAATAAGAACTGTGCATTACCACATAAATAATACGCGTGCCATACATGGGACCACCAATCAACAGCGCTCATTGTGCACTAATTATTAACAAGTTCGTTATTTTAAAATGTTTATGACTTTAAATTGTTAATACTTACGAAGTATAGAGGAAGTCTTGTGGTGGCAATAAAAATTAAATCTCCATATAAATTTCCTTATCTTATAAATATATTTCCGTAATAAATATTAAAATCTTAGCGGAATTATATATAATATAATCTAAACTGCTTAAAATGTCATCTAGGTTAAACCCTGTAGAATGCATGACGCTAGATAAACACCTACTATGCCTGGATTTGAACCCAAGCCATAGATGGTGACGTCCGCTCCTCTTCTCCACCACCTTGCGTCCCACACCTTCACCCAGAACCCGCGCAAAGAGGGACATGGCGAACAAAATGTGTCAAATAAAGTTCTTCGAGTAAATTGTTTATAAATTTTGTTATTTTATTTCCTGTGTAAAGTATCATAAAATAAATAATTCATTATATGAATTTTTAGATTCTGTAAATACTTCAACTCTTAAGTTTTCATCATAGTAATCTATTACCAATATGTTGCGTGATTTATTCGTTGTACATGAAATTAAAAACCCTGGGCTAAGAAACGTTTTTGTTTTAATGATTATGTTTTTAAAACTAAAATTAACTTAAGCGTTACTGCGGGCAAGAGCTAGTTATATAAAAGTCAAAGTTTAATATTCGTGCCGCCATATCGTTTCGTTTTAATGAGACTATGTGCTGTTAAACAAGTTATGAAAGCGACTTGACGTATGAAGATATGATATTATGTCTAGTAAATTATTTAGTCGTCGGATAAAGTTATTTATATGAACATTATACTGTACACACATGACGTTTTAATTTTGGACTGGTTTCCTTTAAAAAATCTCCTCAGCTAGTATTACCGATCTGCCACTAGAAGCATCTTTTCTGAAAGTTTCAAAATAAACGAGATTCATACGCTAATGGATGTGTTTGGTAAGTGTCAATTTCGAATGAAGGCTCAAAGTTTTTTTTCTCTGTCAGATACTCTACGGGTTTTGAAATACTCTCACAAGGGTTATTTCAAGATTCGAACAAAATATATTCGAAAGCTTCACATTGAAAGACAATGACCTACATATTCTATTTCCGAGAATACATGTTTATATTACTATATATACGAGTGAAATTACAAATTCTACTATAGTTAGGACAAACGCTGAGCAATATTATTGGTCATAGCACTATATCCCCCTTTAAAAATATAGTATTATACAAGAAACAGAGCAATTTAGGTCCTAAAAATATATTTTTCAATATTGTAATGTTCTATGAAAACTATATATATTTTATGTATACCATTAAAGTTTGATAGTAATAATGTTTTAAAATAAAAAGTTATTTCTAAAGAAATAACAAAACAGCTCTTCTGGTTCTACACAAGGAAGTATCTTTGTTATTTTCACGTAGAGAAATAACTTAAGAATATTAATTATATTTATGCTATATCTATATTTAAAAAATGAAGAATTTTTGGGTCAGTCATGAGCGTTGCGTGATATCTACCGAAAGCAGAAGTCTGAAATTTTAAAATTAGTAGCCCCTGTGAATGAAGATGTGTACCTTGAAGTTGGAATTTTGAAATTTTGATCAATATTATTTTAATTAGCTAGGGGTTCTAATTAATTAAAGGGTTAGAATGGTAAAAAGGGCAAAAAGTAAATCAAAATTGGCTATATTATTACTAGCACCGCGTCTTACTACCTATTCTGGTTATACGCACTTACGCTAATGTGTAATGGTAGGGTGATTGTGAGATGAAATGAAGGACCTACAGTTTAAAGTGGAATCCGAACTACGGTGGAGGCCTGGCATTCCTCACATTTACAAGATGTCTTGTCAGAGGTGAAGGAAGGGTTTGGTAATCAGATAAATCTTTGCCGGGGAAAATTGGCTATAAAGTTTAAAAGAGGTAAAATAAATAAAAAATGTTAAAAAGATAAAAAAAGTCGCAAACGCGCAAAAATCGATATAAAGGAAAATAAAGAATAAAAGGTTATCGGGGTAGAAAGCGAAAATGGTGTGGAAAGGCTAAAGAGGGTAGATAAGGCAATATGAGAAAAAGGGTTATTTATTTAGGTAAATAGGTCAAAATGGTGTAAAATTTGCAAAAAGGGTTCAACCGGGGTGATGCTGCCAAAAAAATTCTTGATCAAATTGCCACTATAAAGTTAAGTAGATACTTTATCTGCATCATATAATCTAGAAAGAATCTCCCCATGTTAATAATGTGACCTGGATTCTCAGAAATAATTTTCATAATATTCTGTGCAACCAGAGCCAATCGGGTCTCTACAATTATATACTTTTTATATATGTGTGATTATTATCGTGCGTTTATATTTAATCAAGCTTAGTCGTTATTTTGAGGACAGTGTCTCTTTCCTTCTCTGACAAGGTAGCCTCCAAATAGATTTCAAACAAGGCAATTAGAGTAATGGTATGTGCCTCAATACCTCAGGAAATATGCTGACTTTCAAGAATTTGCTTAACAGTAGCTGACCCATATATGCCTGAGGATTCCCAGGAAAGCTCTATACCACTGCCTTCAATGTGCAGGTACCTCCCCAGGCATTTCAGGCTGGCAATGACTTTGTGTAGCTAGTCTAGCCGATTGCTCCTTGTAGTTTGGTGGTTTCACGACTCGATTAAATAGATCGTCGTCAAGTGTTATGATTGTCTTTTTTCTTTCACCAACTGTTGAGTGATTGATTTTTTTTTTTGCGTGTGTTAATATTTTGAGAAGAACTGACCATTCTGTTGGACTCCTTGTGTACAACGGAGCAACTACTACAGTATCGCAAACAGTTCCCGATTCGAACATAAGTGAATTGAAGGCTGACGAAACAAAGGTTGGTTCTTTATTGGTTTAGTCGAAACCTCAATAGTGGTAAACTCCACACTAGCAGCTTGTTAATCCATAAGGGTCTTGCTTTTAGCTTGCTCATAATTGCTATCCAAAAGTGTCATTCTGCCTAACTGCAATGGACAAGCCATCATAAAGCAACTCCTTATCTGAATAGTATTCATCGTCATAGTTACCTAGCACAGTGTCACTCTGCTCACCGGCCTCAGTAGTTATTATATTATCTTATAACTTCCTTTGTACTGAATGTAGTTTCTGAAGACTACTACTAAACAAAATCAACCATATATTTGTTAACTCCTTGAATTACCAGCAATATTTACTATGGTCGCACATGCTTACAAAAGAGAAATACATTTTTGGCTTCTTGGCTTAGGAAAAGTGATACGAAATGCCTTAGGAAGCGATCATTGTACTTATCTGGAACTCAGAATATTATCTCGTATCATAAAAAGTGCTGCATCACTTTGGCACTGCATGACCACGAAGTCAGCCCTATCAAAAGAGTTAGCATCATTACCAAGGTCAATGTTGTTCGCTGAAATTATCGGACGCACCCCCATATTTATGAAATAGGATAGTAATAATAATAATCATTGACTGACGTCTGCTTAATCCATTATTTAAATGTCAATTCCAGTAGTAAGCGTCAGAAAATCGTAATATGCTACTCCAAGTCCAAGGTATCAAAGCGTATCTACTTCCTCTTTAGAGCAATTAGTTTTGTAGGGCATTAAAGCTGATCCAACGCTTAAAGGAATAAGCCTACCTATTAATTTGTTAGAAAGTCTGAGTGTATGTACTGAGATATAGTTTGGCATGCTTTTTTGTGTATGTCAGTATGTCAGTGTTCTTCTAATGTATAATGTATTCCAATAATAATCCAGTCAATCATTGTTGAATTGTCAGTGTTGCTTCGAAATCATTAAACGCCCTGTTGAAGCACCAGTTGGGTTGATTACCTAATTATTATACTATCTTAGATGGCTTTCAAAGGCATTCCATGTCATTCCCAACATTTATTCTTTCGTAATATTTAGACACAACACTACTTATTGTGGCATTTCTCGTCAAAACGCCCTGCTAGGGACCAATGCCTTTGCTGATATATACGATGTGTGAAAGATTGATCATTAACACTCTTTAATGCGTATAGCCTGATCAGGTAGTAAGAAGTAATGCTAAGAGAGAAAACAAACAAAAACATTTCCTTAATATGGTTCTGGAAATTACTGCTTTGATAGAAACCTACATTCTTCTCTGAGAGTAGAAACGTTTACACATCTTCAATAGCCTTGATAGCTATACTATGCTTTGTGGAGTGGAACCATCACTTGATGCAACCAATTCCTTAGCCATATAAGCTATTTCAATGTCACAAATAGTATATTCAATGATGTGTTGACTGTTTTCGAGAACGTTTAAGGGATTATAAATTCCTTGTTTCATGGTGTAGATAATTGATTTGACATTTCATGTTTTATTCAAATGCATCACATAATCGTTTAGATTTGCTAGATGGTCACTCACTACTTCTAAGTGGCTATATATATTTAGACTTACTGCCCATATCTCCAGAGGTAAGGTTGTAAAATTTTGCATCCGTGATGTCAGTTTGGCAAAAGATTCAAACATTCTCTTAAAATTTCTTTCTTTTCGTCATTTCCGGGGATGTTTTGCTACTAGCTGTCGTAGATGGTCCTACACGACGCTTTTCCTTAATTACACTATTAATTTTGAACGATTTTCTCCTAGGCTCTCTCCAAATTTATTTTGTTAGTCGAATTTGTGTAGCAGTAGCGATGGTAGTGCAGAGGAATATTCTCTGAGTATGATAAGTCCTTCACCCACTCATTCACATCTCTGCGCTAACTCAAATTTAACCAAGCTCTTGCGTACACCCCTACATCCTTATAATTTCTAATGAGTGTTTGCTAGATAGTTTTAGTCCCACCGGAACCCAATGCTTTGTTTCAAATAATACATAAACAAACATTAAATGAAACAATAACCCTTGTAACGATGTTCCAAATAACAAACATCTAAAACCAACAACCCGATAATATGGAGGGTCTACACTCACCAAGGCTGACCAAGACCTATCCCCGTCGGATGGGACACACACTCACGCACCAACACATCCACTCCCGTGGCTTGGATATAGAAGACTGAGACGCGAACCAACCCAACGCCTTGCAGGAAGTCCAGGCCCAGTCCACAATAAACTAGTTCCCAACCTGACCTCGCTAACATCCGACTCCGCTTCGGGGATGTTCTAGAGTCGTCGAGTAATTGCTCGGCTATCCGCGCTAGTCTTCACCCTTCCTTTTGTTCTGTGTATTCCCCTTTCTTTCCCCCCTCTTCTGAGAACGTGTATGGCCTGTATGTGCTATAAAACAGCGGGTGTTATTTTGAATGTCACTCATTGTATCACTGCCTCTTACCAGGTGAGGGCACTGGTTTAGAACTAATATTTGGAGATATTATTCAAAATTCTGTTTGGATTTAAATATGGGGAGGGATATTATTCAAAATTACGGTTTGGAGCTTCTTTAATATTTTCATGTTTATGAATGGGTATTCTAATATGGTTTGACGTGGGTGAGCCACGGATATATAATAGTAATTTTCTAGGGGAATTCATGTTAGACTTAGTATGCCTTTAACTGTAGGTGCGCCCGAGCCTTTAACTTAGCGTATCTTAGTGATCGTTTGATATAATCTTGGGTATTTTAAGACGATATACGTTCACTTAGTTATGTGGGTATTTTATGTGCAATTGTTTGATTAGGTTATCATGGGCGCAACGGGAGTTTGCGGAGCTTATTGTACACATCTAAAACTTATTTGTAATATTAGGTTATGCTTCGTTACTTAGGATTAGCACTCAACGACATTGTTGGGATCGTATAAAATATTGGGCCACTAAGCCATGTATATATTTATAAGAATGTAAAGCTAAATTTGATGGGCACTTTATCTTACATATTTAATTTAAACGCCAGTTAGTGCTATGTGCACTCAAAACTAAATGTGTCAGCCATCTTGTGTTTATGGATGTAAGTGCGCCCTTGGGCAGTAAATTTGAATCCAGACATCAAACTTTACTTAACGTTCCCTCTGTGGGGGCGGTAAATAGTTTGTATGTCGTAGCTGCTCGGACAATATCTTGCCAGACTAAACGTAGGCTCATTAAGCCTTTTATGTAAACTATACTATTGTATCAACTCTATAATTGTAATTTAACCAACTGAAATAAAAACTATGTTTCTCTTGTGACCTCATGGTATTTTTTTGGGCACGCTTCCAGCGCTCAATGTGGGCGTCACACCCTAAATCCATAATTCGTAATTTTAGATTTTAGGACCTAATGCTTGCAAGTAGAAGACCGCGGTTGTAAAATTTAAAAAAAGTTAAATCTTGATTATTGGGATGTCAACAACAATATTCAAGGGAAAAAGAAAGTTAGAAACACTAGCTTGATAGACAAGAACTTTAAAACGGCAGCCTATTACTTAGCATTGGCAGAAATTTACAATTTTGCTTATATCTCCACAGATATATTAGATCCGAGATAACTTAAATGACCTATAATCGTAAAGTTGTAGTATTATTAAAAATAAACACTATATATTTGTAAAATATTTTTATAAAACCAATAGTTTTCAAGCTATTATATAAGCCCCTATATATATATATATATAT
>CABEEJ010006288.1:0-17540 GCA_901482245.1 Timema douglasi
AAAAAAAAAAGCCACTTGGGTTTTATTAAAAAACAACAAAAAATAACCACTTATTATATTTTGGATACAAATCAATCGTCTGATTTTTGAAAATGTTTAGTCATTCTCTTGAAAACCCTTTGGTTCAAAACCAATAATAATAATATAATTAAATAATAATTAAATAATAAATAATGTAATAATTAAATAAGAATAATTTTTATTTCCTTTATTGTAGTGCTGGCCAACAGTTCGTAAGACCTATAGCAGGCCAGTACTGAAAAGTCCTCAAGTACCTTACAAATATAAATATTTACACAAGAAAATAAGATAAACATTAATAGATAAATAATTTTATATACTGTTGAGTATTTATGAAAAGAATAGTAATTAATAATAATAATAGAAATAATAACAAACAACTAAAGTTTAGTTAAAACTTAAAAGCAGTAACATTATGCAAAAAATTAAATCGGAATAATGTAAATTTAAATATTATAGGCAGAATATCTACATGATAAATTAAGCTACCTACACTGTATTAATGCTAGGTCCTAGAAATAATACTTTGTTAATAAAGCAAATGAGGTTGCTAAAGTTCTTACCTTTTATCTTTAACTAAAGAAAGCAACAAATCAATTCTGCACCGGGCTTGCCAGTAATTTGATGCATGGTCTCTCCCCTCCCTTTTTCCCATCTTTCTAGTCCTTCTACACCAATTTTTTTTTCAACCTGCTAGCTTACACAGTATTGTTGTAAAGAATTACATTGTTGCTTTGTTTTCCTTTATTGTGTCTCTTATTACTCCTTTCCTTACTATAATAAAATGAAAATATGTTTTTCTGGATCCCGAATAATTAATATATTTGAATAATTGGTTTAGTCAGATATCATAATATTTTTAATTAAACCAAAAAAACCCAGAAAAAACCAATATAACCCTTGTTTTTAACCCGGGGTTTTTTTCAGCCCTAACTCACCAGGGAAAGGTGTTTGAAATGTGCAAGGTACACTAGCTCACTTATAAGACTAGCGCTTGTTGCTGTGTCGACCTCCATGGGAGAGGCACACCATCAACTTTCAATTGGACATTGGTACAAGCCGGTTGTAGACTGCTGTTGATCGCATACAAGTAACAAAATGGAAACGATTAGACAGGCACTGAGGGGGTGGCATTATGAAATTGACGGACATCCCCTTGATGCCGAGAGGGTTTTTGACCCTGTGACAAAAAGAGATTGGGTATAAATGTGTTGGTAGACTGGATGAACTAGATGAAGATAGGGATAGGTGGCATACTTTTGTAAGTGAGTCAATGAACTTTTGAGTTACCAATGTCATAAGGTATGTAAGTAATATATATTAAATTAAATTATTTATTAAATAACTTTAAAGATGTAAATGCCCTGTATTAATGCTGTGTTTTTTCTCTCTGTCCAGAGTAATGTTGTTCATCTTCGCATTGCCTGTAATGCAAGTAATACTGTTCTGTCTTGCTATTGGTCGAGATCCAAGTGGGCTGCACTTGGGAATAGTAAACCATGAACTAAATTCCACAACCCAGGATTGTCCTGTCATGGGCAACTGTAGCTTTCATCTACTTAGCTGCCAATACTTGCAGTATCTCAAGAATAGCACTATCATCAAGGTACAATATTTCTATAATTTAATCAAATAATCTCTCATTGATCAAAACTATTTCAGTCACTGAGATACTTTAGGGGTTTATGTTTTTGGTCGACTAAACTTCCAGGGATCACTGCAAATGGTCCACTTAAACTAACATTTTAAGGTCAATTAACAAAAGCACATTATCAATTCCATTGATTAAATTAGGATATAAGTTATTACAAATTAGTTTATTACAATACCAAACTAAAGTTTCTAATTATTGACATTGTTTTATAGAATTATTTAGCATTATATCTACATATAAGACCTACTCTTTATTTTAATTTGAAATGGTCGTATACATTTACTAATGATTATACATCAATGATTTGTTTGTTCAGGTCACATAGCTAGTTTAGGTATATTACGTATGTATTGAATATTACAGTTAAAAGTACCTAAGCACAAAAATGATCCTATGAAGCCTAAGTTTTTTGTTTATACATTTTTTCAAAGTAAATATTTTCCCAATATTATATAAAATATCACAAATTTTGTGTTTTAAAGCTAAATTTTGAACACAAGTCTATGGTTTGAGTCACTAGGTTATCTTCTAGCAAGTGATGATTTGTGTATTTGTCAGGACTACTATGACACAACTGAAAATGCGTTGGATGCAGTAAGGTCTGGAAACGCATGGGGTGTACTCTACTTCACAGAAAACTTCACAGATGCTTTAGTGGCCCGCATGGGACTGGGTCAGTATGCTGATGAAGAGACCTTGGATCAAAGTGAAATTCGTGTCTGGCTTGACATGTCAAGTAAGTAAATGCGCCTTAATAAGATTCACAATCTATATAATACCTTCACATTCAAACCAGCACAATCTTTGGTGAACTATTATTCTTTGTAAGAAACAGCTATACTAATAAAATGAAAATGATGAATGAGATATGAAAACTTAAAAATTAATAAGGAGCCCTGTGCACAAACATGGGGTTGGGGAGGGTGTATGTGGGATCCTAATAATAACTATTGACCTATCTCTATTGTCTGTGCTCTGCTTAAAATAACGGAGAAGGCTGTTAAAAACCATCCAACTACCTACCTGTCTCAATCATATTGACTTAAATCCAGGGAAGATGTATTTAAGGATAGGTCAAGCATTCTCACTGCTGATAAATTTTTTCTGCATCACATGTGGGCTACACATTAATACTAGGGTACCTCTTGCAATTCATCTCTGGAAAATGTCGGTTTCTTCATTTGTATATGGGTGCAATCTCGTTTCCCAAATACTGTTGCCACATGATAACATGTCTGCCACAAAAACCTTTGCATAATTAATTTATCACACTGCACTCTGAATATGTATCTAGTTGTGTGATTTTTGAGAACCAGTCCATTACAAAATTTACAGTTTTGCAAACAGTTGAGTGATAGACTCCTATATCCTCAGCTACACCACTCTAGAAACATGAATCGCCAATGGAATGTAAAAATATTTTCTTTTGTTTTCTTGATGAAAGAGCTTCTTTGTGTGTTTCTTTGTTTGCAGGCAAATATTCATTTGCTAAAAAAACAATATTTTCACTCTTAAACCTTAATAGCTCTTTGCATTTATTTATTTATCTCTGTTCATAGTTAACTTTTCTTTCACGAACATGCATGAACATCGCCATGATAAAGACTAACCAAAAAGCTAGCGAGCATGCCCTGCACATACTTGAAAAAACTATTAACTACATCCAGGTAGTAGTTACTAGTCTTTATTCACATAAAATTTAAGTAAATAAATATAATAGTTCTTCCAGAAAAAATTAAACAAGTGCTAGGCCTAGTAAGTACTAACCACTTTTATTCACACAAAACCTAGTTTTTGCTTTTGGAAATAGTCTAGTATAAGCAAATACTACTTTTTATTTACTCAGTGAGCATGAAGATCTATATTTCAAGCTGATGAACTATTTTCTTGGGAAAATGCTTTATGTATCTGTACTTATCTAAGGATGTGCACTTAGTATATATTTAAATTAATATACAGGCCTGTACATTTATTATGAGCCTAAAGTCATACATGATAACACTGGTGTAACTTTAAAACCAATAATAAGAATATTTTATCCATTGCCATGATTATGTTAAATCCTCTATGAAGTTATCATATTATAGATAATTGTATACAAAACAATGTATAATTAACAGCATACTGTTAACTCAACTGTAAGTTACTTTGTTAAGAATTTTTTTAATCTTTGTGCCTGAACACAGATATTCATTCCAGTATTACACTTCACAGTCGTACACAGGTCACAGGTAGGTATACTATGAAACTCGCAAAAAATTTACATTATAAACAAATTCAGCATTGTATAAATTAGTAAGTTTGGTTTTATAAAACTAGGTTTTGTGTGTTTCTTTGAATGAAATATTTGGCTATAATTTAATTAGTCTGTTTTTTATAACATAATCTTATTTAGTTATATTTGTATAGCAATAGTGGACAAGCAATGGGCCTCAATTCATTATATGATATTTAACATTATCTAAATATTCAACATTCAAACAAATGTAAACCATTTCTCAGACAACCAAAGAAAGCAACATGATGAAGAGAAAATCTAATTTAAGAGGACAGGAAATAGTTTTCAAATGATTAACCAATAAAACATAACAGACGCAAGAGGAAAATAAATAAATTATTAGTGGCGCTTGAGTCTACGATCTAAGCTATATTTCTCCCCCTCATTCTTTCAAGAAAGTACTTTATTTTTTAATTTTAAGTAAATAAATAATATTCTCTTAATTTAAAAATGCCACCTTGACATGGGGATTGAACTCGGGACCTTTGGCTTAGTAAGCCAATGCTATAACCACTGAGCTTTTCAGGAGTTGTCTTGTCTTGACTTATATTTTTAAGGCCGAGTCTTAGATAGATGTACATAAATCATCAGCTACATAAAATGAGTAATCAATATTAAGATTAAAGGCTGTGAGATAACGTAACCATCTTCGACTCGGGAGGGGTTTATGTTGCCAATAGTACAATGACATCGGTGTGAATACACACAATATCATGGTGGATTAAATAGCCAAACTATTATATTTATTAATTACAGTTATAGCTGAATCTAAATATAATATTCTCTAATAGCTATATTGTGGTCTTTCATATAACTAGGGTTAACTCAACCATAAGTTCAATTAACCTCCAAAGAAGCTGCATTTTATGATAATATTAAAAAACTGGATCAAGGAAAGTTTTCTTAAACCAAACAAGGGTATTATCCTTTGGCTGCGGGGAATCAGGCCCTTTCCTATACATCCAAATAACAGTATACAGCAAATTGTAATATCTTACCTTATATTATATTGATTTGGTTTTGTATATGGGCTGATATCATATAAACATTATGCGGTTGGGGTTTAGGAATATGCTCAATATGAAAATCTTAGCATGATAACTTAACTTATTTCATTTTTGTTAGCTAATTTACATATAAGGTAGTTCTTATTTGCTGGTTACTTTGAATTAGTGATTAGATATTCTTGTGTTTCAGGAACACAAGCATATTGTACAAACCTTTCAAGATTAATCTTACTGTATGTTTTAAAGTTGTAATATTATCTTTTTATTTATTTCAATCTATTTCGTTTTCCTGATTTGATCAAAAGTGTGTAGTTATTTTGTTCCCGTGCATTTTAGCACCTACTATTATATTATAAGGTTTTTGTAAAGAGCCACTAAAGTAAATATGAAAACCAGAGCTCTAATATTATAGATTTTACAACTAGAACTCTAATGTACATATTTTATCCATAGCTCTAATGTATGATAACCAGAACTCTAATGTAGAACTGACAATACAAGCTCTAGTGAATATTTTATAACCACCACTAAATTTTATATTTGCTAACTAGCGCTCTAATGTATATATTATATCCAGAACTCTAATGTATATTTGATAAACACAGCTATAACATATTTAATAACCATAGCTGTACTATAGCCTTCATAACACATTCTTTCATTTAGCCCTCAGACCAGATCTACAGTATTATGTAGCATTGTTAACAAAATCTGGCGTTTAACCTCGGTACTCAGCATTTCACCAACTATATTCCATCCTATTTCAATTAGTCTACAATTTCAATAATCATAATTAAGTTAAATCTTAAAACAAATTATAACTATTTTGAAAATTTGTCAAATAAAATTAATGTTATGTTAATTTTTACTTTCTGATATTAAAGCAAATATTTTTAAGCATTAAAATTTCCGGCCTACAGACTATGATGGATCTTGACAGTTTATGTGTCCTTAAGTTCAAAAAACTAGGTTTCTCAATGTTTGTGCCCATGTTTAGCTATATGTCTTCATGTGCCTAGGGCTACAGCCGAAAGGATTGGATGGATTTTGAGAAAATATTTCATTTTGAGATTATTTGGTCACTCCTCAGGGCAAAATAATGATTTTAGTTGTTTTAAAATAGTTTTAAAAAGATAGCTGATTTTTTAAACTTTGAAATTAAAAAAAAAATGTTTTAGTAACTTTATCCAAAATGGGTATCTGAAAAGTGTTTTCAAATTTAAATTACCTTTTTCTAAGTAATTTATTTTAAAGTAGTTACCTTAAGCCTAGTTTACTAACAGATTTTTGAAAATTTCTGTTTAAGACAAAATGAGAAATTAAATTAACAATGTGTGTGCTATACTTTTTTTTGTGAATTTAGATAGGAGGTATTAATATAAAAAAATCTTGTTTATTTTATTTTTAATAATTTACTCAAATGTAACTCTTTATTTCAACATATTATAAAATACACACCTACTATTATAACATCAACCACTTTTTGATGCTAGCATATCTAAGGGGCCATACATATATTATGTAACACACTTGTGGGGTGGTCCAGCATAGTGTTATGATGAATTACATGGGGAAAGCTAGCGTAACGTAATGAAGGGGCTTAAAAAATGATCGTCATGTATAGACTTAAGATTTTTTAGACTTTTGAAATCATATTTTTTGTAACTACATATAAAACTGTTTGACTAAAAACTGCATCCTTTATTCAAGATCTGATGCTAATAAAATAACTAGTCTACTGGAAAAAAAAGAAAAAAAAGCCATTCGAAAATTACATGAGTAAAAGGTGCTTTTTTATAGTTTAAACTGGAAGTGTTACATAACTTAAGGGGGCGAGCGAGGATTTCCACAGTGTTACGGAGCGTGATATCGGTTGGGGGTGTCGGGTCAATAAAGGCCTAAAATTGCTATACATAATACATGTATGGCCCCTAACATTTTTATTTTTTATTACTTCTGTGTCTTTATAACGATGATACTATTCTGTAGTTAAATTGACTGGTAATTCAGTTTGACTGTGTGCTCTCAGATCAGCAAATAGGCCTCATGCTGAACAGGGACATTCAGTTCTCATACAGAGACTTTGCGCAGAATCTTCTGGAGTCCTGTGAATACAACCCTAAGCTGGCTGACATCCCCATTCAGGTAGCATGCCATTTTAAAAACTTATAAACAACCGTTAGATTTATTCATTTTGGTGGCTGCGTGGTCTAAAGCGCTGCTACTCTCACAATAAACTAGACTGCCAAAAATGGGGAGATCAGTGTTCGATCCCAGTCGGGTACACTTTGGGTGGTTTTTCCTAAATGTTCTACCTTCACGCAAATGAGGGTACACTTCCTCTATATTAAACCTTTATAATTCTTGACACACTAGTGTAATTAGTACACAGAAGTACAACCCAGATGGGTAGTAAGACACAGTGTTAAAAAAACTATTAGATTTGAATTTAGTACTAGTAAACTAAAGTACAACATTCGTATTATTTAAATAATGCCAGTGGTATAGTTACATTATTAAAAAAGGGGAGACTGAAATGTTACTTACAATTGTCTTATTATTTCTCATTTTAGCTTTAGCTGATGGTTGAGGTAATAGCTGATTTTTTTTCCGCATGACTTGTCAGATATATAATGAACACTAAACAAGATATATTTATAAGCATTTCTCCTTCAAATTAAAACTTATATAGAAATTAAACATCTTTTAAATAATTTAAGTGAACACTAAACACCTTACACAAAAAATGTTCAGAGTAAAGTTAAGAGTAAATACAGTAACACTAATTTTTAGAAATGTTCCAAGTTCCCAAATAAGAAAAACACCACAAGATTTTTCATGAAAATACTCTTATTTAAAAAATATTAGCTATGTTTAATTCCTCTCTAGTGAATTTGTGTCTTTTGTATATATTTTTAAAAGGAAAACCTCTTTTTGCTATATGAGATAATTGTATTATATTTGGAAGAAGGTATAGATAGGAAAAGTGGATAGAAACATATAAAAGGGACAAATACAATATGGCTTTTACAATTAAAAGAACATCACAGTTCACACGTTATATTGTCGCCATTGAGCAAAGAGGTAATGGTTGCCTCTTAAAGAAAATTGATTGTCACCGCCCAATCCCCCGACCTGGGTTTCATTCGATCGGAACCCATCAAGGGGGAGTGTGAAACGCTCAATGAAACTACCTAAAAGAGGAAACTAAAATAATACAAAAGGGAGAAAATTGAAAAGAATCCCACCTTCCACCTTTCCTATACCTTTTTCCAAATATAATTCAATTACCTCATAAAGCAAAAAGAGGTTTTCCTTATAGATATATATTATATATTCGCATCCAATGTCCTTTCCCTGTATTTGTCCTTCATGTTATACCTTTTTCATGTTCCTATCTGTGTGTTATATCATTCTTTACCATTTTCCATTTTTTCCCTTAATTTTTTTGTTTTTTTGTTTTTGTTTCCTCCTTTAAGAAGTTGCGTTGTGCATTTCACACTCTTCCCTGATGAGTTTTGATAGAATGAAACCTAGGTCGGGGAATTGGGCGGTGGCGATCAATTTTCTTTAAGAGGCAACCATTACCTCTTTGTCCTTTGTATATGAAATAGTTCTTACTAAAGATCTATGTGGGTAAACGTTTTGAAGTCTAATAGCAGGGCGTGTTCATGCATGATTATCTTTTATTATCTTTCATACAAATATTTTCTCAAGTACCAATATCTCCCTTACCTTTTTCCCTCCAAAACTTCCCAAAGCCCTCTTCGTGCCACATCCCTTGACAAGAGCTAAAAATGCAACTTTTCCAGGTATAAAAAAATAGTCAAATTGTCACCAAATATTGCCTATAAATTTATTAAACTAACATTTAAAAGTTGAAGCTATTCACTTTATACTGTTTATGATATATCTGTTTGTTTATATGCATAATATTACGAGTAATACCATTTATTAATGTCATCCCCATATTTAAACACGCACACAATTTGACAATTCTTTCAAGACTAGCTCCTTCTTGAGGTTAATAGTGGTAACCATGGAATAGGGATAGAGGGGTATGAATCTGAAAGGAGCGATAACAACAAGAAAAAATATCTATATTTGCTACTAAGTTAGGCAAGTCACAATAGGGGTAGGAGTATAAATAAATTGTATTTTCTCTGAACAAGAAGCATTTTTGTAAACTTTATCACTTTGGCAGTGTTTTTATACTTACAATATTATATAAACCTTTGGCATTTATTTTTATTGACTGTTCAATACAAGGTTTGGAGACACACAGGCTCATAGTATAACCTGACTAATGCTATCAATGTATATATATTTTTTCTACTTATAACAATAGCCTAAAAGGACAAAGGCCAGTCCTCCAAATGGCTTTCTAAACAGGTCACCTAATTGTTCATTAGTACAGAGATATTTAATATTAATTATACCCTCATGTAACTTTTCTTTACTAAAGTAATGTTTAATATCTAGAGGCTCTATTCTCCTATGTCCAGGATCATGTGCTATTTTAATTGCGGACTAACTATCCTCATAAACAGTGATGAAATCAATATCAATATTAAATTAACTGGCCCCATGGTGTAGTGGTCAGTGCACCTGTCTATGAGCCTAGGGCTCCCGGGTTCGATTCCCGGCTGGTACATTTGATATTTTTACCTTTAAGAGAATAATCCTAATAGTCACCAGTGTTTGGGTAATTAAACTTAAGTTAGGTTAAGACTTACACTGGCTCCACAATTTCATAATAACTATAATCACATTATCTCATAATGGTTATGATGTGTAGACAACCTCCTATGGAGTACCCTGAGTAACGTTCTCTCTGCCACCAGAGCGGCTAATAGTCTACACATAAGGTGTATTCCGCCTAAGTAATTTACATTGTTACTGATTGTTTCTTCTTTGAAGACCATATGACAGTACAATTAAATGCTTAAAAGCAATAAGCTTTTGTCAATATCCTATATTATGGTCTACCTCCCCAACCACTATCCACAAAAACCTGTACAAAGTCAGTATCATTTATTTTGTAAACTAAACATAAACACTTGTGACTTGTTTCTCTCTTAAAACATTTCTAAACAATTGATATGATGATACACTGGCACCCAGAAATCTACTTAACAAAGTGAGAACAGCACACAAATCTGGCCTAAATAAGTTTTAAAATCTGCTGTCAGGTGGCCACTTCAAAACTTTGGTACATCTCAAACCCACTTATAGACAACAATATCTAGATTTTGATAGCTGCCACCCATTCAACACTAAAAGATCTATACCATACAATCTTGCCATATGAGATCACGGCATTTCCTCCGATCCAGAAAGTCTTCAAAACCACCTTTAAAACCTTCAAGAAGCCTTTACAGAGACCAGATACCCTAAACCTCTCAATAATAACAACTTACTACGACTTGCTGAAACTCCACAATCACACAAATCTGAAAAACCAGATGCCATATCTCTAGTGACTAAATACTACCCAGGCCTACAAAAGATAAACAAAATATTAGCGTCAGGCTTTTATATATTGGAAGCATCCAGCCGTACCAACAATATTCTCAAAAAATCACCCGTCCTAGTGTATAAACAGCCTCCATCACTTATAAATCTTCTGGTACACCCTAAACTTGAAACTGAAAATGACACAACCTTCATTCAACCACAACAAGGCTCTCAACCTTGTAACAAAACAGCTTGCAAAACCTGCCAAATACATCATCCAACAGTCATTTTCTCTAGCAACATCACCAACTTCATCTATACCATCAAAGGCAGTCACACATGTGTGTCCAGTAACCTAATTTACCAACTAGAATGCCAATAATGTACTGCATAATATGTTGGCCTCACCACTGAAACTCTCCGTAAATGAATGAATGGACACCGCCATAACACCAAAATTAAGAATCCAGAAAAACCAGTTTCAGCACACGCCTCCACTCATAACCTCAACTTTGAGGATCGTTACACTGTCAAGGTGTTAAAATCATTCCACAAGACACAATGTAATATGTCTCAGTTAAGAAGATGGTAATTGGCACATCTATGGATCACAAAGTCCAGAAAACCACCTAACCTAAATATTCATTAATTTCAATCCGGAGGCTACACTACCACCACCTATCATACCATCCATAGAGTAATAGAGAAACATTCAGGGAATTTCAACTCCACCAGATAAGTTTTCATCCTTACCAATCAAGTTGCCATCATTGAAGACAACATCCAGTTCAGTCTAATTACTACTGATTCCTGAGGAAGGTGCTATAATAGCATCGAAATATTTTAAGTGTGTAAATATGTGTTAGTGTTTTTATTTTTATTTGTACTCTACCATTTTCCTAATATTCTATCATTTTATTTATTACTAAATGTTTACAAATATTTGTTTATTACAATGATTTATTCAACTTCCTTGTACTTTATTTTTGTGAACAGTTTGAAAATCCTATCTATGGCAGCAATGAACCCAGCTTCACAGATTTTGTGGCTCCAGGAGTAATATTGACGTGAGTACTCCATAGCTAGATAACCTAGTCAATATTTTTACAACTTTGTCTGATGAGACAATAAATACTTCCAAGTAGGCCTATACACATCATGTCTACCTTTAAATTTATATATGTACAGACTGAATGAGCAACTCAAATAGATACCTTGGTGGTGGAACCGGAGAGGTTGGTGTAGAAAGGATTTGGACACTCCTTGAAAGTGTTAGCCCTTGCTCCCTCTAGTAGAGTTAAACGCTCTAGACTTTTTATAGTGCTATTCTTAAGTATGAAGCTGAAAGATGGCCTTGAATTAAAATATATTCAAAATTAATTTATCTATTTGTGAGTTATAATAGCTAGTGGGGGTTGGGGTTGACAGAACATTTCTTTTTTCCAAGTTAATTATTTTGACTAAAAGTTAACAGTCTGAATGTCGACATTACTAACAGTTGACTGACTCAGAATCAATCAAAAAAGTTATTATAAAAAATTGTATGCAGCATCAATAGATTGCTTTTAATTGGACTGACTAGAATTGCTAAAAGTAAAGGCACTATTGCACTTACCCCTTTACCTATCTGTAATAATTGGGGGATGATATAGCATTAACATAGATAGAGAAGTAGGTACACACACACACACACACACACACACACACATATATATATGAGAACAAGAGATAATTAAGAGTAAGGTAATTTAATGAAGCAAAGTACCTAGTCAATTGTTTGCACATAATCTCGGTAAGTACTGTCTATAAAACATTATTGGGATATTAGGTAGCATTGCCTATATTACAGTCAACAAGGGGCGTGAGGCACCGGATGGATGTACTCAGACGACTCGGTTATGCTTTAAACCATCCATTATTCTAGTATGTAGATCGTGCGCATACAGTAAGTATTTGTATTGGGCAAGTTCAAATTCATTTAATATGAGCACCATGGATATAATGCAAAAACCCCTTACAAGAGGTAAGACAAAACTACAAGGATATATTAGAAACTACGGGCCATGCTGGGTCAGCAGAAATGCCCCACAATTTGAGCACCCAACAGGTGGTCAACAACAAAACATACAAGCTAAAGAAACCAAGACAGCTCCAACCGTGCCTTAGGGGCAGAAGTGGCTCATGAGCCCAATACTCCAAAGGAGAATATTACAAAATTACATGAAAGGTTAACCACGAGCCAATCTTGATGAGCATAGACGGCCCACAGGTTAAACACCCAAACCAGAGTTTAGGATAGACAAGTGTACCTAGCTAGGTATCTTTTCCTAGCCTTCATATAACCTGAACTATTGCTATCCCTGGCAAACTACCTTTAAAATACATTAGTGGTCACACAGTGTGCGATGAGGGATTCATAATCCCATTGAGTGGCTGGCCCAAATGGCTCAGTCCAAGATACGCGTGAGGCGCGGTGAACAAGTTTTGTTAGCAATACGTTTACATAATTACAGAGGTATAACTCCACACTAACTTTACATAACTAACCTAACAAGGTAACAACTATAAAGTGCCAGTGAAGACAATTGTTATTCCTAATTCCTAACAACTAACAAAAAGGTTACTCCATAGATCCTGCCATGAGGTAGGCTATTCCTAATCTTTGCCATACTGTCCGTCTATCCTTGCCACTTCCTTCTGTCTAGTGGATTCATCGCCTCAAACCGTAAGTCCACTGTAGAAATGTAAGTCTGCTCGACGTGATGAGTGCGCACTGTGTAGTAACGGCGCTGATTGTGGTTGCTCATCCCAAGCGAGCAGGAGAATATATAGTATGTATAATCCGCTTGGAGGAGTGGTCAGCATAGAGAGGTGGGGGAAGCTTCCATCAACATCTAGAACATCGAGTCGTGTCGGCTAACAGCACTCAAGCTGCTTTCAGTTGACTCATAGACTTTGTTGAACGCGGAGTTCTCACCACGTGGCCGCGGCCGGTCACTTTTCTTGAGGTTGCTCTTTTCGATGGGGCATCGGGCTTGAAGGAAGAGTCGGTGAAGTGGGTATGTAAATAAAACAAATATATGTTATGAGTGTAGCATTTAGCAATAGCATACCATTTGTTAACTCTTGACGACTTGCTTGCGTTAACTAATATTCATAGTTTACGATTGAACGGGGCTAAGCCATTTTAGCCCGTTACACTATCTGCGCGGACCCCATTATGGACACTAGTGGAACTCCGCGCTTTAACCACCTCAGCTAATACCACACACAAATAGTGCCAACAAGAATGATTCAACACATTGACCCAACTGGGTCCAAGGACAGGCAACCTGGTTATAGCCATACAAAAATTAAACAACTGAACACGACGTCCGCGGCGTCATGAGAAACAGACTAGTCATAAGGACTAAAACAGAGTTACTGTAATTGTGGACAAGAGAAACCTTTAAGACTAAGTCCTTATTACCTCTGGAGCTCAAGGCTCCTATATTTAAGCTATGTGATATGGACATAGGGAAAAACTTAGTCACTTGGACTAGTATAAGAAGTCTGAAGGACTTGAGAAAACATTAGTCACTTTGACTGAAATAAGAAATCTAAATAAACATTATAGTCGCCTGACTATATAAACTGAGTCTGAAGGACATGATATCCAATTCTAGTCTTTTAGACTTGACCCATAAGTCTGATGGACTTATTAATAACGCCTTGATACTTAAAAGATCGAAGAGGATTTCCTTAAACGATGTGGTGAGACCCATGATCCAAACTTCATGGTGAGCTGGTACTTCCTTAGGTGATAGAGCGGCGTTTCCTTCTTAGATGATACGATGTGGTGAAGTACAATAAGTAAATCTAAGCGGTACTTATTATATAAGATTTCTCTGACCAAACAGGAATAAAAAGAATAAGGCGTAAAACACAGGCAATGGGAGAGACGGAAAAAAGGGGGGAAAGGAAAAGAAAGAAAGGGGAAACAAAAAGACAGAAGAACCAAGGAACGCCGCAAGAGCAGCAGCGCTCTAGGATCGTGACTTCGATCCCAAGTCGGTCCCATCCATTTAAACTCTTAGGTGATGCAGCGAGCGGACGTGTGTGAGAGTTGCCATGCTGGTGCCCCCGCCAAACTCGTAATTTCTTTGAAAGTATGGTAATTGTATCAGAGCCCATCCTGTTATGGTGAGTAAGTCTTGAAGAATATTATTACTAAATAAATCAGTTTTAATTATTTTGGATTCAGCTATAGTATTTTTATAAGGATTTGGTTCGTGAGTGTTAGTTTACACACTTGTAGTATTTTCTCCTTGGAAGCATGGATACTGTATCCGAGCCCATCCAGTCATGGAAAGTAGGTGTTGAAGCATATTATTCCTAAATATGTCAATTTTAATTCTATTCTTTAGATTCCACTATAATAATTATCATAATTTAGTATTTTCATGTAGGCTTGTGGTGTGGATGTCAATTTTACATAATTGACATGCTACACAAGTATTGGCGTTTTCTTATTCAGTGTCTGTCCTAGTGTTAGCCTATCAAACTTGTATTGTGTTTAATTTACTATCACAAACCATACTAGCATGCAGAGTCAACGAAGGGTGCACAAATTAAGAAAGCTCAAACTATTCTTTGACATTTATCTGTGCCATTTATCAAATTCTTTAATTTCAAGAAATGTGGGAAAATAACTCTATTATTATAAGCGCAAAAGGTTTTGATTTGCCCGGCAAGGAAGAAATGGAACGCAGGTAGGGCATTATAGAAAGAGAGGGTAAAGTAATAATTCAACCTTTGGGGCATTCAATGTTTGTTTTTACTTTCCATATATTCATTTTCTCTATATCTATCTGTAACCCTACATTCTCTTTCAAGGATACCAAGACAAATTTGAGCAGTGTAACCTTCGGGCCAAAACCCTAAACTAACGAGTATTAGTTATAAGTTTATTTTTGTTGCTCGCTCAGTCTGTTAAAAATCAATGTACACGTCATTTATCCTGAAAGCTATCAGTCTGACCCTGATAGACTATACTAGAGCCCTTTATTACAACCCATCCTTTATTCATTTAATGCAAGGTAAGCTTACTACCTTACAGGGTAGATGAAGGATACCTACTCATCATCAATTTTAAACTTAACTCTCAATTTTCTTCTCTTAAAGTTAAATAAAATTACAAAATATAAAGGTTGATTATCGTAAGATAGAAACAATTATTTGAAATCTTATTGAAACATGTAATGTGTAAAATTGTTTTTAGTTGTTAAAAATTAAGAATGATTTTAAGCAACAGATTCCATTTTCTAAAAATATATTCAAATGGTCTTGCTTCCTCTTACAGAATTGTCTTCTTCTTGGCTGTGGCTCTGACATCATCTGCTCTAATCATTGAGAGAACAGAGGGACTGCTAGACAGAAGCTGGGTTGCAGGTGAATAGTACTTATTTTTGAAACATGTAAACAACTATTTGTAAGAATATACACTTATTGGTGCCCATTCACATAGTCATCCTGCAGTTCGGGGACGATCAGATCCTGACTGAGGGTGTGTGCTGTTGATGGCCACACATTATTCTGTTTGCGTCTATAGTCTTGACCTTACAACCTGATCGGACAGGCCATAAACTTCCACTGGAATATTCACCATACATACTGTCATGTCCGACATTGGGTTCCTCCTGTCGCACCTCGTTGGACGCCATATGTCCTACCTCTTATCCTGCTACACATGGGTGTGATATGAAATAGTCAGACTTTGGTTTAGCTTGGTACGTCCTATGCTACACTACAAATATTGTCCCTTTATTGTGGAGGTATACTTTAAGTCTCATATCCTAGCACTTTGTATTTGAGACCGAGTGTTATGTCCCGTGATTAGTGGTACTCATGACAGCGTTGTTTCCAGCATGTCTTTCTTCCCATTTTTATCATTACTAAACTTAAAGTTGAGTTTGGAAGTTATATAATTAATAATTTTTGTCGGAAATAAGTTAACTAGTGATTTATTCAATAATTTTAGACTTGCTTTGTGGTTGGAAAAATGATCATGGTTACTCTGCCAAATGTTGCATTTTTGTAATGATATCATATTCAACACACCCACACTTACTTGAATTATGTATATATTTATATTTAAATGCAGGATTACATTGAATTATTTCAATAATAATTAATCTCTCGTGTTCTTTTATGAACATGTTGCACACTTAACACTTGCACATCACAAAAACACATCTTATCTAGCTGAAGGCTTGTATCAGAGAGAGACCAAAGCGGATACCAGGCCCAGCACCTTAGTCCAATAGAAGATTGGAACAAAGTTCCAGGAGATTCCAGAACAGGAAACAGTCTCTAAAACACTTCCACATATCAACCGACTTCGTCAACACACTGAAGTTATTTACAATGGCTGATGCCTTCTAGCTTCAGGGTGTTAACTTAACAACAAAAAACAACTAGTACTTTCTTAGCTATAATCTGGTAACTACTATCAATGAATAATATAGAATAAGACCTATTTTAGGTATGAAATAAAAGAATATAAAATTCAAATAAATGAACATATGTTTAATGTACATACAATTAAGAGGAGACTATTGTCAATGCTTTCAAATATTCTTTAGAGTCAAATCAAGATCATTACAATACATAGTCATTAACAACATTCACAGATACTTCCTTTGGTGATGACAAGGATATTGTACTGGTTAAGTGTACAGAGTGGGGCTCCCCCTAAATGATTTTCCACTCAATCCCCTCAAATGGGAGTACACTTACTTTAAATTCAATCCTCCTCATCCCTAATGCATAAGAGTAGTTAGTGCACATGCATATATCCTGAATTTTTAGTGAGATATGGTGACAAATAAACAAAATAAAAGCTAGTAACATATTCTTAGTTGTGTCATATTTCTAGTTGTTTTTAAGTAAAAATATGCTTTGTATAATCAAAAACCAAGAATAAACTTTATTTATTGTTGACTTGTGAACACAATTGGGGGAAAAAGAAGTAGGAGCTACCATCAGGGCCGGCCTTAGGGTGGGGCGAGCAGGACGCTCGTCCCGGGCGCCATAAACTGGGGGTGCCTGAAGCAAGTGGAGCATGTGGTTTTTATTTACAATG
>CABEEJ010006288.1:17575-34369 GCA_901482245.1 Timema douglasi
GGGGGGGGGGGGGTATTTTAATATTTGACAATGGTTTTATGCACTTATAATTAAAGAACACTTTTTGGGGAGTTAGGAATGCCAGTGATGGTACAGGGGAAGGATGCTCAGATCTTATGTTAAGAACATTGACTGAAAATGGTTCATATCTAGAGGACTGTGGAGAACAGGTATGATAATGGTGCCAACATGAGGGGTAAAAACAAAGGTGTTCAAGTTAGAATTCTTTAAATGAACTCAAGAGCTTCCTTTTAACCTTATGTAGCCAATAAGTACTACTCGCTGGTAATGCAGGATTGATAGTGTTAAAGCTATTAGATATCGGATAAAGGATGTTTGTGATGCTTTGATGAACATTTTTTAATCTAATCTTGCAGATGCTGATCTGAGATATATATATATATATATATATAGCACACTCGTTAGCTGATCAGTTGATTAAATTTAAATTCTTTATTTCTTTGAATGTATGGTATGAAGTAAACATCAAGTAAACATTGCGAGTAAGGTGATACAAATTCCAGCAATGGATATGTTTACTACTACTTCTTTAATTAAGAACTGTGTGGAAAATGTATATTCATATAGATATGTTAAAGTGCTATTATTATTATTATTATTGTGAAAGAACTTGCAGAGCAATTTGGAGCTGATCCTTTCTTGCATATTTGGCATGTAAGCGAACAAAGGAAAGATAGTTTGAATATGAAGGTCACAATGAGTCAGAAAATACTATCCTACAAGATTAATTTAAATGTAAATTTTTCTTTCGTAATTGATACTACTGTACTCACATCACTGAAACAACAAAAAATGTATCCCACAATTTTTTTACTATATTAAATTGTATATTACTTGTGTGGTCTGTAAGTAAATGTACAATATTTTTATTGCAGGTGTGACTCCGTTTGAGATATTATTTTCACATGTGATGACTCAGTTCGTGGTGATGTGTGGACAGACAGCTCTGGTGCTGATCTTCATGATACTGGTGTTTGGAGTCCAATGCAAGGGAGACATTGTATCAGTTGTCGTACTCACTATACTGCAAGGACTGTGTGGAATGTGCTTTGGTAAGTTCACATATACTCACTAGATCTATGCTGCATGGACTGTGTGGTAGCTCCACCTGTAATTACTGTTTGTTCCTGTTAAACACAAACAAGGAACTGACCATTTTAATAGTATCGTGCAATAAGGGAGTGCCATGCCACTGATGCTGTCATCCAAAAAGCTAAGATTATAATAATTTTTACTTAAACTAATTGCGTTAATTGCTTAGGCATACTTCATATTGTTCTTTTTGCCAGATAGTGAAGAGTAATTGTAAAAATAATCACAATTTGTAGTAGGAGTTTGTCATACCAAGTCATAATTTTAAAATATCAGGAGAAAACGATATTTTAACTCCTCTAATGTGAACTAGAAGAAAGGAACAGTAAGCTTAACTTTATTTGACAGAAACTAAGTAGAACTAACAGTAAGCTCAACTTTATAGACAGAAACAAAGAGTGATGAACTGTAAGCCTAACTATATTTTAAAGAAACGTTGAGGAATTAAGAGTAGACTCAACTTTATTTGATATGAACTAGTAGTAATATAAATATGTCTAGGAACATATAGCAAGATTAAAGTAGAATGATTAGTTCCAATAATAACTGAAAGGAATGAGCAAAAATTAACAGTAATTCTAATAGTAATTTACAGGAATCAGAGATAAGTTAAGCGGTTTTTGATTGGAATGAATATAATTTAAAAGTTCTAGCTCTTTATTACAGGAATGAACAATACATTTGATAATATTTAACAGAACCTAGGTGAAAATTAATATTAATCTTAATTAGAACTAGACCAAATGATTAGGAATAAACAGGAAGTTAAAATGTATTTGACAGGTACAAGAAGGAATGAATATTAATTTTGATGGGAAATTAAAAAAAAAATTAAAACTCTTAGCGTCAACCCAAAAGTGAGCTATACTAACCGAGTAACCGCCACAAAATGGTGAAGATAGTCCCAACATTTGCGGTTAGAGGGTGTCATGGGGTCAGCACAGTGAACCTTCCTGCCGAAAATCTCAGTTTTCTCGATCGAACCCTATACTTCTCTATTCAAGTACATAGTTCCTTATTTATCCTCACGAGGATGAGTTGGCCCTGTTCCAGACCCAATGCTTCACAGAAAAATCTGGAAGTGCAGGGATTAAACCAGAAACTCTGGATATGTAGCCAGAAACGTGGACAACTAGACCACAAAGGCGGTAAAATTATTTTTAAAAAAAGTGCATAAGCTAACCACAGGAACATGGAGAGAGAAAAAAAACCACATTCAATCTAATAGTAAAAGGAACAATTGGAGAAATTAATAGTTTCAAAAGGTGACCTGGTGGTCTAGGGGTAAGGTGTCAGACTTCTATGCTGGCGGCCGGGGTTCAATCCTCGGTCCCAGCAAAGATTTATCTGATTACCAAACCCTTCCTTCACCTCTGACAAGACATCTTGTGAATGTGGGGAGTGCCAGGCCTCCACCGTGGTTCGGATTCCACGTTAAACTGTAGGTCCTCCATTTCATCTCACAATCACCCTACCATTACACATTAGCGTAAACACGTATAACCCGAACGGGTAGTAAGACGCGGTGCTAATAATAATAATAATAATAATAATAATAATAATAGTTTCAAAAAGAAATATTAGGAATTATTCATCAACATCAACTGTTTACAGCCTGTGGTTGGGTCACTTCAGTAAAATGCCTCCATCTTCCTCTAGTCTCCCAACACCCTTCCGTCTTTAATTTATTCCATTCTTCTCCCCTCACATTCACACTTTCTGCTATCTGCTTCCCTCATCTTCTTCTTTCCTTGCGGTTTTTTCTTATGCACTTCATTTCAATCATTTTCTTTGACAACCTCTCTTTTCCATCCTTATTACATGCCCATACAATCTCATTTTTGCATTCTCTATCATCTCATGTGCCTCCTGTACTCCCACTCTTTCCCAGATAACTTCATTCCTTATCCTGTTATTTATTTTGACAGCTAACATGCTCCTTACAAACTTCATTCCCAAGGACTACACTTTCCTAGTCTGTCTTACATTCACTGTCCATGCTTTAGCTGCATATATGAAAAAGGATACAACGTATGCCCTATACATGTCTATCACTTCACTCTAATGAGCTCATTGTGTTGATGGGCCTCTAAAATCTAATAACAGCACTTGCTTACACTTCAAAGTCACTTTTGTTCTCCATAGCAGTTTTCTTACACACCCATAGAACAACTCACCCTGCCATCCACTTCTCATTAGATCCTCTTTACTTCCACCTTTTGCCACAATGACACTTACAAAATATTTTACAAACTGTACTTTTATCAGCTCTGCTCCATCCAACTTTAAAGCTTGACTAGGTTTCATCCTCTTCCTTATCATTACCATCACTCTACACTTTGTTTTACTAAATTTCACTCCACACTCTTTCACTTACTCATTCTATTCTTGTAGTTGTTCCTGTACTTCCTCTTCCCCCATACTATCAAGTCATCAGCAAACATAATAGCTTACATTCTTTCCTCCTCGAGTTTCCCTGCCACCTATTCATGACCATTTCCAGTACCATTACAAATAGTAGTGGTGGGAGGCCACTCCCCTGGTTCACTCCAATTTTTATTTGGAACTACTTTGTCCTCCCCCTCTTCATTTTAACACAACTCATGTTATTCTCAAACATGTTTTTCACTTTCATTATAATTCTTCTTTCCACTTCAGCCTCCTCCATTGCTTTACAAACTTTATTTCTATCCTCGCAATCAGATGTCTTTGTCACATCCATAAATACCGTGACTTTCATCTATATAAAGTTATTAAATTGACTATAAAAATCACAGTTACATTTATTAGGTTTGGAAAATGTTATTATTCTATTGCCATCAGTTACAACGGCTTTAAAAATAATGGTTAAATATTTAAAAAAAAATCATTTGATTGATCATGTTGAAGAAAAAAAAAAGTGTTTTCTCTCGAAAGTTCAAATTCACTATTCCCCTAAAATGTATGTTTTTAATACTGCCGATATTTAATTTTTAATCTTGTTCATGATCTTTTATTTATGTTAATTGCAAATTAATTCATAAATTAAACCAAGCATAGCTTGCTTCTACTGAGCTTCCCTATTCAATACTGTCTATTGTTACAATAGTTACTCTTAATTTCTATTCAAACTTGTTAAGATTTTTTACAGATTACTCTAACAAACAATGTTAACTCATCATTTTTGTTCATTGCTGTTATAAATATTATTAATTGTTCTCCAATTTTGTTGCTACCCAACAATATTTATTTATTTATTAACTATTTTAACAATAACAAGCAGTAATTTTAAGAAGGTATGTGCTTTGGTGAGTCCATATGGTACTTACCATGTGGCTGGAGTTGTGTATTTAGTGTTTTGTTGAGTTCTGCATGTACTTTGAAATGTATAATTATATTCATTTTTCCACTGATATTTTGTATAATGTGTCTTGGTGAATATGAGTAAATAAAATCATATGTCACCCGCCTTGGTGGCGTAGTTGGCTAACACGCTTGTCATGTTTAGGATCGACTACTGAGGACAGGGAGATCGAGGTTCGAATCTCGGTCGGGTGAACTGGGGGTGGTTTTTCCTAAATGGTTTTACACTCTCCCTCCACGCAAATGCGGGTTCACTTCCTCTAATTCAACCTTCCCAAGTACTAATCCATTAGAGTAATTAGTACTTAAAGCGTATAACCCGAACGGGTAGTAAGACGCGGTGCTAAATAAATTTAAAAAATCATATGTTAATATGAAAATTAAAAAAGAAAGTATTTCTTTTTTTCATAGTGTTTGTTTCTCTTTAATCACAGTGAAATATCTGCTGATTCATGATTTTGTCAAACAATAATATGTATGCGTATAACCCGAATGGGTAGTAGGACGCGGTGATAATAATAATAATAATAATATGTAGTGATTTTCCTAATACATGTTTTCTGTATTGTAGGTTTCGTCATCTCTGCGATCTGTGAGCTTGAGAGGAATGCTATACAACTGGCATTGGGAAGCTTTTATCCCACATTATTACTTAGTGGTGAGTAGGCCTACTGGGTTTCATTCTTATGAAATTGTTGGGGATGAAGTTGGGGTGGCAATGTTTAAGCTAGAATCTTAATGGCTGCTGGAGAATGTTTCAAATAACCTTAAATTTTAGTATACTCATGTTGCAATTTCACCACTTATGGGGTGGTCAAGGTTCTTACTACAGCCTGGCATACACACACGGGTAGTTTTCCAAATAAAAAATTTCACTTTGGATTTATTACCCTCTCTCCACACTTATATATTAGGTCTGTCTCTTTTCTTGAAAATCGGTATTTTAATTCCCTTATTCCAGTACACTCTTCTCCTTCTTCAGTTAGTTGGTCCCCAACCGGTGCTTTTCCATGTTTCATCCTTTTTAATGCATCCTCCACATCTTTCCATGTGGAACTCACTCCCTCCTCTTCTGCTAATTCTTCATCCCCCTCTACTTCCCTCTCATCCCCCTTCTCTTATAGGTTTAACATCTCCTCACAACATCCCATCTGTAATTCCTTCTCTTCTTCTCTTGTCTTCATCTCTCATTATAACCTCTTGTTTTTTCTCCCTCCTCTTGTTTCTTACCTGCCTATTTACCTAGCAGCTTTTTACTTCCTTTTACATCCCTTTCCAGCGTCACTGTCCATTTTTGCATCCAAACCTTCCTGGCTTCCTGTACCACACACTTTGCTCTTCTCTTCTTCTCTCTATACTCTTCCTTTGATTATTAATCCCTATTCTTAAAACTTATTTTGAATGCTTTGTTCTTCTCCTACACTTGTTTCATCATGGTGTCTGCTTCCACTTTCCCTTATCATTTATTCTCACAAATAAAAGTAATTATTATTAAATAAAGATATATAGGTAAATAAATTAAAGATAAAAGTCTATATATGTGTACACTTTTTTTTATATCACAAAATGACAAAATTATATCAGTATGTGACGATGAGCACTTTAAACGCTTGTTTACCCTGAATGGTAGCTGTCTTATCTTGACAGACTATACCTGTTATGGACCTATTTTAAAAGCTACGCCCTATTAAAACAATACAAGCCAAGCTTGTTACCTTTCAGGGAAAACGATTACTATATAGAAAATATTTTCATAGATTTTTAAACCTCTTTTAAGTAAAATTTGAAATAAGATATCACTATCTTAAACTAAATGTTATTAATCCCCAGGTGTTATTTGGCCCGTTGAGGGTATGCCATGTGTTCTACGCTACATTAGTCTTGGTTTACCACTGACATTGGCTACTACATCCCTGCGATCCATGTTGACTCGAGGATGGACTATTGTAGAACCTGATGTCTATAATGGATTTATCGCAACTCTACTCTGGATTATTATATTCCTCACCATCAGTATGCTTGTCCTCAAGTTCAAGCGAGGATAGTAAACAGTTGTTGTTTTTTCTTGTTAATACTTAATGTGCCAAATATGGCTATCTGGTTACAGGGTCTTGCCAGCTACTATTATTCAAGCGGACACATTACTTAGTGCCATGACTGCCAACCTTTGTTTCTGTGGCCCTAATTTGGACACAATTTAAAATAAAGCCTAGTAGGAAATGGGTGTTTGTGTAGTACTTGTCCGAACAATCTTTTAAGTACTTAGCAAATTAAAAAAAGAAAATTGAACTATAAAATGATTATTTGAAGACATTAAACACAAAAATGTATATATTTAAAACATGGTTTTTTAATTCAATTATATGTGTAACAGTACCCAAATAAAAACATTATTTTTAACCAACTATAAATAAGTTAAATACCAACTGAGTGAGGTAGTTTATTTAAAATAAATCAACATGATTTATATGACTTATACAATTTATACTTATATGGTTTTCCTTGATAAAACAATGGGTGTGTGAATAATCAAGTTTAGTAAAAACAGTACAGCTCATAATGATTGATTGTTTTCAGTTGGAATAAAACAACACATATTACCCAGCCCAAAAAAAGACATTTAAAAAAACAAACACACAGCTTTTTATGATTTTCAAGAAATGAAGCTCAAAACTTTTCCAAAGAATTTTGATCAAATTTATTTTCTTGGCGTTCTAAGAGATCTTCCTGAAATACATTGACATCTTTCACATTGTTATGAAAGCTCAATCATAGTTAAGTGAAAAGATATACATTTTTGGTCCACTATTGATCCATATATATCATTTCACCAAGTGCTGTTAAATCCTGATGTTGGGGTACTGATGAGTAGGGGTCTACTTCTTCCCTGTATTCTAAAAATAAATTTTTCTTCATAAAAAGACATCCTTATGGTTTTGAAGTTATATATCCTTGAAAGGGTCAGTGGATTTCTGAGTGCTGGTATAAATGTTTTTTTATAATGAACATAGCATGTAGCTCATTCCATTCACCTTGATTTATTATAGATCCCTCAAAATTTTCTTAGCCTATTGTGTTATAAAGTTATTTTTCTGAGTAAAATTTTAAGTCATAATAATATACACTTGTAAACTAAACCTTAACTTGTATTCAATCATGGCTGGGATTGATAATAACATTTGAAATTTAGTTTTACTACATAAGATAAGAAAATATTTCTCCCATCAGTTTTAGCAGTTAGTATGGGGGTACAAACGTCACTTTGTAATTGTGAAGATGAGTAGAAGTGAACCTTTAACCATGCAAAGTGAAGTTGAAGTTATGGTTTTTATCATCACATAAAACTTTTTTTAATTTTCAAATTGTCTCTAAATGCATTTAGTTAAAGAGATAATTTTATATACATTAAAAAAAAAGGCATACTCTATTTTATGCCGACATATTTATAATAACATTAGATATCTTATTAAATCACTAGCCAAAGTTAAAATACCATTTAGTAGTTGTTATAAAAATTATTATGTTTTGAATTATATAATATATTTGGTGAGACATTTTAAATGCTATATTATAGTGACGTTTTCTTCTTCCTTCACATTGTTTCAAAGTTGTGAAGGCTATTGTGGGTGTCTTAAATCAAAGTGAAAGAGATTTGACCTACGACATTCCAAAGTTTTGGGCACTCCTAGAATTAAATCTTAATTAATGTTTGTCTTCTCTTATATAGGCCAATTGTACAAAATACATTAATTATTACTAGATATTATCTTCAAAATCCATTGATTCATCTCATACTTTGATCTAGTCTGAAAGTAGTGTTGGTTTTTTTTCATATTTCATCTTCACATATGGTTTTAACCATAGACAAATGGACTATTAGTGACTTTTTTTTAAAATAAAATTGTATCACTGCATTTTAAACACCATTAAGTATTATACAAACATCTAATGTTAACCTCTTTATTTGTGACTGAGTGATAGGATGATATTTGTTATGATTGTACACACAGTAGTCAAAATTTCTCAGTAAGGTTTTTCTGATTAAATTAAAATAACATTCTGTTATTGAATCGAGACACAAACATAAACATGCTTAATTTAAAATAATATTTAAATTGTAATGTTCATATTTGGTCACTTTGTTAAATTGTCATGTTCAAATGGATATTGGTGGGGCCTTAGAATGTTTGGTCCTAACCCTTTAAAGTGGTAACACCAATACATTTTTTGTAATCAAATTAAAACAATCTTAATAGCTAGGCCCATTACCAGTATTTATTGATTAATTCAAAGCTTTTTTAGCTTGGTATTAGTCATTTATTGATATTAATGACCTGTGGCTAATTTTAACTTTATACTAATGTGGGGAATGCCAAGCCTCCACCATGGTTCGGATTCCACGTTAAACTGTAGGTCCTCCATTTCATCTCACAATCACCCTACCAAATCACCCTACCATTACACATTAGCGTAAGTGTGTACAACCCGAACGGGTAGTAAGACGCGGTGCTAATAATAATAATAATAATAACTTTATACAAATGTCCGGAAAGTAAAGATACAAAGACTATAGCATTTACAAATGAATGTTTTTTACTAAACCATTACTAAACTATTACTGTAAACTACTTACATCTGGATAAGTTAATTTTTTCACATATTCACTGTCTTTGTCCAAACACTTATTAAACCTGGGAACCAACTTCTGTATCCCCAAGTCATAAAAGTCTACCAATTATCCTTTGGACTACGTTATGACCTCATCATCACCGTCAATTTTTTCCCCACCCAGATGTTTCTTCAGGTGAAGAACCAAGTGATAATCGCTAGGCACAAGGTCTGGACTGTGAAGCATAGGATGATCCAAAAACATCTCAATTGAAACTGTCATGCAGCTCAGTGGTGGCACGTTGAATGGCCTGTCGAAGCCGTCTCAAGCTCTCACAGTATGCATTGGCATTAATTATTGTGCCATGAGGAGTAAATTCAACCAGGAGAGTGCCTCTCCTGTCCCAGAAAACTGTAGCCATAATATTTTTCATTTTATTTTTGCTGAAGTCGATGTTTTGAATTTTTTGTTTGTGGGTGAATGCATCTAGTGCCATTACATTGACTACTACTTCAATTCAAGAGTGTGATGATAAACCCAAGTTTCATCCCCTGTTACAATAGGGTCCAAAAACTCATCTCCTTCCTCTGTGTAACATGTGAGAAACATGAGCGCGAAACCCATCCGTTTTTTCTTGTGGTCATTTCTTAACCTTTTGGGCAATCAGCGCATGAACAATTTTTGTAATATAATTTTTCTGTCACAGATGCATGAATCATAGTCTTAGACACTCCATGAATAATGTCATTCAACTATATTATCGTTAAACGTCGATCTAAGTGAATTTCTCTTTCAATTTTTTTGAAGGTCTTCAGTGATTAAAGATGGCCTACCACTACTTTTTTTGTTGTGAACATTAGTCCTTCCTCTCGAGAATTCATGGCGCCACTTTGTCACATTTGGACGATTCATAATGTCACCATAAACAGCAGAAATTTGTTTTTGAATTTCTGCTGGGCGTTTACTGTCTTTGTTCAAAAAACGTATAATGGACCAAACTTTACATTTGGCGGGATCTTAGATTGGTACTGCCATTTTAATAATGTCACTCGAACAAAAACTACTCTCGTACTTCCAAACCAAAGAGAAAGGAATTCCAAAAGGATCAAGGTCAATGCCAGTCTATTCACAAGCATTTAAATTCCCCCTAGCGGCATTGAAACAATGTATCTTTACTTTCCGGACACACTTCATATTATATCATAGTATAGAGGATCTTTATCAAGAATAATTATTGCGTATTATGTGAGTGCATAGTATTAGATGGTTTAGTTCAAGAATATGTTAAATTTATACCCACATGCGCTATATTAGCAAAAACCTTAGATACAGATTTTCTGTGCAAGGAATAATATGCCTACTATTTAAGAAAAAACATAATGTATGTTTAGTCTTATTTCTTTCTAAAAATTACCACATTCAGAGAAGGGCTTATTTGTTCTTGGGTGAGCTTTTCATGACCTCATGTGCCACAGTTGTTGTTTTTTGTTCCAGAAACCTTCTAATTTGTTTACAAAATTGGATGAATACATTGAATATGTTTTATTTTATCTCAAATATTACTACCGTTTCTAAAATGAACTTAAAAATCCTTGACAGCCGCTAAATTATGCCATCTTGTAAACTTAAAAACAAGGGTTTAGCATGAAATGCATGACTTTTTTTTCTATTGGGTATCTTAATATTCTCGGTCGATTAGGCTATAGGTTAAAACAAAATGTGAAGGTGAAATAAAACTAAAAGAAAGAAAAATACAGTCTTGCTAGATTTTGTGGTGCTATTAATTCAAGCAATTGTGAGATTATTTGGTACTATCCTATAATCATGCTTAGCTTAAGTGAACAAATCAGGTAATTGGTTGATCCATAGTTATCCTTTTTCACTCCACACCACAAAGCTGGGAAATATTTCAGATAAACAAATTATCATAAGCAAAGCAGAGGAACCATATCACATTAAAAATAATTTAATTACCATTAAAACATTTATACTTCCCTGCTTAGGAGGAAACACAGAACTTTAAACTGAAAATTCATAATTTTATATTTAAAGTGTCCCAAGCAACTTTATTTTTATTATTTTTAGCAATATGTAACATTATCTCTGTTAAGATTTTTTTATTCTGAAATTGATCCTTTTAAGTCACTATTCTTGTTTTAATTTAGACCATTACATCTAAATGAGGTTACTTAGTGCCTTTGGCTGCATGATCATAACACTGTTTGCATCTCTAACAAAATAGTGTGTGGTCATTCAAACACAATACTAGCTCATAATATTTAAATGAACATTTAGCTTGTGTATTAAACTACAATAAATCTCCCAATTATATGTCACAGCTACTGCACTGTGCAAAGTTACTGAATGACATATTTATTGCAATTATATAACTACAAAAAAGTGATGTTTTGAAATGCAAGAAGTCAGTAGGTAATTAGATTGTTGATTATACAATATTTTGTATCTATAACAAGTTGTTGCTGCTTTTTCCTTTTATAAATACCAAATAAACTCATAAAGAAGTAAGAGATTTTACCTTATTTTTACCACTAAAGGTGTTATTTACTGTATTTTAAGGTTTGAAAATTATAAAAGAAATGAAACCAAATTCATTAATACCAAATATGAGATGATAAAAAATAAAATTTATTACCGCCATATCTTAAGCATGGTACTTGGGATGCTTAAGGAATTATCAATATCGGTCAAAATCACTAATTTTTCTAATTAAAATAACTACCTCATCAGGATCTTTAATTCAATATATTATTATAAACTACCAAGAATATCTTGAGACTTAATTGTTAGTGTAAGTATTTTTTTAAATCATATATTTATATTTTTAAAGTAAAATTATTATTTATACCAGTAACTTAATTTTTTAATACTTTTGGTCAAATTCCTCTTTCAACTACTGTATAGAACATTGACGTGTAACATTAGATATAAACATAAATATGTATGTTACTCAAATTGAATGGAATTAGTTCATGGGTCAACAAATTCCACTTATTTCAAGTAAATCTACAGTGTTAGCTGGCAAGACCCAATTGAAGTGTACAGGATGCTCAAGACTGTTATATAAGTGGTTGTGTGGAAATACGAGTCGTAAATGAATATTTGGAGCTCTGAGTGAGAAAACTAGCTATAAATTTACATACTTGACATTTTGTCTGTTTGTGGTTGTTGGATTCCCTCAAAGTCGGGGATTTTGCTTTTGGTGGGATGCTCCCTCCCTAGGTGCTTTTAGTGATAGTGCAATTTATCTTCATTTACAAACAATTCTACATACTAATTTAAATTAGTGATTTTAGTGAAAATAAAATCACTAAAATTATTATATTTTTATAATAAATATATTCTATTTAAAAATTACAGATTTTTATATTATAAAATGTTATTAAGATCTAAATATCATTTAAAGATTTATTCTTTGATACCCTTTTTATCATCAAACCAATATAGTGGATATATGTTGAACAAAGTATCATTCTTAATGATGATGTAATCATCTTAAAATAGGGCTGTACAACTTTTAAAAATATTTCTAGCTAGAGCTAAGATCTCAAAGCATTTTTAGTTTATGACTTTTATAAATGTCCCAAATTTGACTCTTTCCATTTATATACTGCACTATATTTTATGTACAAAATTGTCTAAATTCCAGCATTTAGTTTATTCTAGCATTCTTAAGATAATTTGTGACCCACAAAGATATAAATAAAAATAAAATACTAATATTTGTTAAAATCAAAACCAACACATTTATATTTATCTTGATACTATTATGAATGAACATTTGGAGAACTATTTAAAAATATAAATATAATTTTGAAGCTTAAATGTACATTTTATTGTATTGTTAGTGTTATTTTATAGATATTGCTAATATACCTTTATCAACAGTAGCCTCTGCAGATCACTGGACTTTATCAATTAACTTTTTCTAGCTATTGGATGTGCTCATATGTAAGAAAATTGTATTATTTAAAAAAATTAATAACATCCTTGATGTATACTGTTAAAGTTACCATATTATTTTAAACTTTTTTTCTCATTTATACCTGAATATATCACGGTCTTACAATGGGGCGGGGATATCTTGGGAACAAAAAAGCTAATCACACTGACAAGCATGAATAGATTAAGATGTTCCAGAGAAAATTAATTGAATATATAAAGTTAACCAGAGTAACCATAGATTAAACACAATAAACGCTTTTCACACATAACTTTAAATCAAACTGTCCAAATTATTTATATTTGTAAAAATTAAATAGATTCTTATTCATCATGTACTAAATACCTAAGCCTATTATTAAAAAATTTCAAATTTTTAAAATTTGTTATTGTCCTAATTAATAGCATAAACAAAAATTGATTTTTAATATCATGTTAAACAGTCCTCAAATCATTTTTGAACAGAATCGTTAAAATTAATTTAAAAAAAAAAATCTATTTTTTTTACTAAATTAATAATTATTAAACTTTTTTTTATCAATAAACATCTCTATAAAATTATTGATATTGTAAAAAAAATTAACCAGGTATTGATTTTTAACTCTATCATTAGAGATATTTTTAAAATGTTTAAATAAATGTGTCATAAGTAAACTATCCTTGAACAAATTTGTCACCAAAAAACAAGTTTACACCTATATTTATCATGTAAAAAACTCCCCAGATATACATTTTAAACAAAATTGTTAGAGCCATTTTTAAAAAATTTGGGATTTTCATAAATTACTCGTCAATAAACTACTCTTGATTTAAGTGTTAACAGGTTCAAAATAAAATAGACAGTCCCCAAATATAGCCATACAACATCTACATATCAAGTGTGAACAAAATCCATCAAACCATTTTGGAGACAGAAATAATTGTCAATCCACATTTTTAGGTTTGGGGGCACTAAGTTAAATATTTTTTCGATTACAATACTTTTTCTGTGTATGAGAAAGTAAATAAGTAGGGGAAAATGTTGATTTATGAATTAATTATTTATATCATAGGGATAAGACAAAACACTGCTACACATTAACTCTTTAAGTTGCAACAAACTGATGGAAATATGCTTGATAACTACAATAATATACAAATAAGATTTTCTGATTATATTGTTATATTTAAATTGAATACAACATCCTAATGTGAGAACCATAATGGTTAATATTTTCATTTGATATGTTTATTATGCTATCATAGTGGGTAGAATTATTTATTATACTACAAAATATATTTTATAAATTTTATTCTTACTAGTAAAGGGAAATTATATTTTGCACTATCAGTATTTTCACTTATAAAGTATCCCAAACTTTATTTTTAGTGTAATTTGACTTTTTTTTTACAATATTTTATAATTTTACATTTTAATGACATACAAACTGTGTTTATTTTCTATTTGTGTATGTAAATATAAGTAAAGGTAGATTAATAATTATTTCATTTAATTGACATTATACTTGACTGTGTTATAAATACAATATTTAATTGTATAGAGTTTTCTAAAATACATTGTGATGAATTGGGCATTGTTAATTTGCCTTGAAGTTTTTGGAAAACTCCCTTTGTAATTTTTTTATTTCTATAATAAAAGCTAGGGCATCACATAATGTAGTAGAAGTAATAAAATGAACTTCTAACTGATAGTATTTTCTATTTTTATTTAAGCTTTAAAATATTTTATATAGCTGTATTCAGGAATAGTGTACTGTAATAATTGTATGCCATAGTAGTATGTATATTATGTATTTAAAAGGACAGGCATCCATTTCAATAATATATGCATTTGTCGAAGACATTTAATAATTACTGCACAAAGGATAACATAGACAAAGGACTTTCTGGTGCGTAACCACAAGAATTGTTTCATGTATCATCACTACAAATATGTATCTGTTCCAAGGCCGATTTACATAACTTGATACATGACGATTTACATATTGGTTCATATTATAAGATAGGTACCTAATAATCTACTGCCTTTAAGTAAACAGATCTTTTAAGGTTGCTCAAACAAGTTTTGAATTTATTTTGGAAGAGTGTGAAGATCACTTTTTAAAGTTTGTCAAGCTAAGATTAAACATGTAAGCCAAAGTAAAAGATAGAGTTAAAAAAAAAAAAAGATTTAAAATTCATTTCTAACTTTGTAAACTTTGTTTATCATGGAAGATAAACCCTAATTTCACTAAATTCACTAAAATTTGGTATTATAGAAATATTTCTCATTTCATTTATTGATTTTTAAAGTCTATCCAATACGTTATAAAAAGCTTTCTATAATATTTCATTATGAATGGTCTGTATAATTGATCTCTCACTGAGAATATAAATACAATCTTAATATTTGTTTCCCCCATTATGGCAATATGAATTTCCGGTTTTCACATAACAGGCCTCTTATTAAAATCAGACTGTAGCAAGCTAGCTTTGCATGGTTCCACTATGGTGCAGGCTATATGCTAGGGCAATAGTGTAACACCTCAGACGGCTTCCTTTCAGGATGAATGGAGTGTACTTACACAATATTAGCCATTTTGAATAATAAAATAATCATTGAATAAGATATGGAAAAAAATTTGAATTAAAATTTCTTCTGAAAATTCATTGTTGATAGTTACAATGAGATAGAACATTAAGAACCGATTATTTTATGTGTCATACATGATACATATTATTAGATTAAAAGCAAACAACTAAAAAAGCTTTGTACATATTATATATTATAGTGCTACACTTGGCAGGCAATCATTTTTTAAACAAAATAATATTGTCAATATTGGATTAATCATTTTCGTTTACTTAAATGTGTTAGCTACATTTGTATCATAGATGTAGTATAATCATTAGTCATTGTTCAAATACATGCAATATTTATTCTTAAAGTTACTATATATTGAAATATGGTATGTCATATTTAGAAAAATATTTCACATCTGTTCAAAATATAGTAGTTTTTATCTTCCTTTGTAAAGTTTCGAGGATATGAATGTTATTGTGGGTGTCAGAGTCAACGGAAAGGAGATTTGACCTGCATCTTCAACATTTTGAATCTCCGCACACCACAAACAGTTTTAACATTCTATTTTTTGTTTGGAACCATTTGTAAACTGTAGTTGGCAAACTTTTAACTCTAAAATAAGATTTATTGTTTACCTTCTCTAATATTTTCATTGCTTCATGATTATCATACTCAGCTATTATATGATCTTTATCTGTCCCAATTTAGACTTTATTTTTCTTTGTTATGGTATAATATTTAGATATTTTATTCACTTAAATTAAAACACAAGAGTGTCTACATAGAATCGAATGACATCAAGCTTTATAAATTTTGAGCATTTTAATAAATATTATATATAAACAAAACTCAACATAACATTGCCCAAATAACTTTCATCGCCAATGATTTGTAACTTTACTGTGATCATGTGGGTGATACTCCATGATCCTGCAAGATAAAACGGATATGCTGTTATCAGATAATATGTATCATTCACGATTATATATATACATATATATATATATACATATATATACATATACATATATACATATACATATATATACATATACATATACATATATATATGTATATATATATATGTATATGTATATATATATGTATATATATAATCGTGAATGATACATATATATATATATATATACACATATACATATATATATATATATATATATATATATATATATATATATATATATATATA
>CABEEJ010006289.1:0-33069 GCA_901482245.1 Timema douglasi
AAGCTATTTTTTGTCTACACTAGAAATTACTTAAAAATTATTTATATGGCAAAACAACGTTTGCCGGGTCAGCTAGTTTACTATAGTATAATAGGTAGTTTATAGCCTTATCTTTACGTTAAATAACAATTTGCGATCAAATCGCCCAGCACCATGCAGGCCAGTACCAAAATAATGACGAAACACAACACCAGTATCTGACAACTGGTAGACCAACTTCTTAGGTACGTTTCAAACAGCTGTGTTTTTGTCTTTCCAAGAGGACATTAGTTCACATTTCAGGCTATTTTCAGTATAGGGAAATTCGGTGGTGTTCTTAAGCACAACGGGGCCCTATTTAAATATTTGAACTTACTGCTACGTCTGGAACCTTTGTTTAGGCTATCAGCAACTTATACTGATCTAAACCAATAATATATTGGCTTAAGGGAGAGGAAAGTTTTTAATAGTAACTGCACCGGTATTCGCCTTGAACTATGAAAATCTCGCTTGATGAAATCAGTTCTAGAGATGTTTTTAATGGGTGTATTTTACGTGCAAAGTTAAACACCCTGGTTATATCAACACATGACCAACATAATAGCCTGATACTAAGAAAAAACCAACATTCAGCCCTCCCTAAGACAATTTACCAAAAAACCTTCTACCAGGCGGGGAATAAATCCTCACGCTGATTTGGTACATGCGCTACCGACTGTGCTGTAGGACTCACACCAATAAACTCAGCCAGGATTTAACCCCGACTTGATTACTAACAGTGACAAGTATAATGAGTATATAACGATGCCTTAGACCAATATACTATAACACACAAAATATATTTTCAAATATTTATAATTTTCTCAGCAATTGAAACAAAATCCAGCTAATTGAACTACACACACCTACACAAAAAAAGAGTATATTTGTTTCCATTTTAATTTTAAATTGACTAAACACTGTAAATTTAACCAATATTATCAATATTTATGTGAATGGTATCGATCAGCTGACATAATAACTCTTCAGTTTTCAACCCTACTACTGTCTAACAGTGCTGTATTCTTTAAGACCAGGCTTTGTGTATATCAAGCTACACAATCTGAAACTTCAAAATGCCACCACACATAAATGAAAGCTTTTATCTGCTCGTAGATTTGAGCTACCACAAGTATTTTTATAACTTCTTTCACATAATATATCCATGTTAAATCAACAGAAAAACAAAGTTTCTAACAAGACAACTTTTTAATGTTGTACTTTTTGTGCGGTGTTAAGAGACGAGATTTCTCCCAACAAAGAAACAAACAAATTAATTAACTACCACCCTACCTTTGCGAACTGTGAATGAGAATACCTGCAGGGAAGAGATGATCACTGGGGCGCCCCAATCTTTGTTCTTGAAGAGTAATTAATTATTTCACATGAGACAGATTATTTGCTCTGAGCCCTGAGGCTAGAGACGCTTGATTCATTCGTAAATTTGAATGAGAGTCTATGTTTGGTCAGCCACACGTTCAGTTGATATATTCATACTAAACACACCACCCCCTTTAACTACTAGTTCAATGCATGAGGCGAACAAAATATTCAACAACAACCATGACAAACAAACATACTAAAGAAACAAATAGAAAGAGTCCAAATAAAAGGAAAAACAAAGAGGTAGCGTAAAAATAAAGATATGATAACAAAGTACAATACTAATTGAGTGGAAGAGGAAACCCTTTGACGACAGGCCTTAAAGAGTTTCATTTTGAGTGCGCAGATGCACAACTTGTACAATACCATATTTTACAGGGGAAGTCGAAGTGACACGTCCAAGACGCCAAGACAGAAGTGATATATTGGTTTCATAAATGAGGATTAGATCTTATACCTGTAGATTAGCCTTCTGCGTCATCCATTTTGAGCGTTGCTGAAGGATGTGTAAATATACGGAGATAGGCGTTGAAGTTTCGTGCTGCATGATTTTTTTTAGCCTTGATGAGTTCTATGTCGGTGGTGACGGTCCTGGGTTGAATAACTCGACAGATGCGTTGAATGGCTTAAGTGAGTTCTTGAGGGCTAAAGTGTCCTGTTTGGCGAACGTTTGATTTGCAGTGTTTAAAAAAGCGAAGAAAAAAGCCATTATGTTGACGATTTTCATCCGTAACGATTATTTAAGCAGTAATGTTGGAATAGAATCATCTGAAGGCTTAACAATGAAAACATTTAATGGTGAGAGTTTAACGTCGGACAATTAACGCCACATCAGCCACAAGAGTGAATCGAGAAAGAGGCCACTGTTCAGGTGGAATAAAGAGCCACGGAGGGCCAGACAACCACAGAGAATGAGTGTTGATATTTGGAGGGGATAAATCTCAAGAGTCACAGTCCGCAGGGTTGTGGGGATAACTGATATTCATCCAAGTATGGGAAGGTATCTAGTCCTGGATTTGTGCGATATGATTGGCTACATAATCTTTGAGCTGATAAGGTGGTGTATGCATCCAAGAGAGGACAATCGGTGAGTCTGACCAATTAGTTTTAGAGTAGATTTAGCAATGTTGTGATAAGAGGACAGTATAATGGTACATAGGTTTGGAGATGAAGTGAGTGATGCGTAGTCGCAAGTGAGGCATGGGAAATCTTTTAAGGGGACATCCACGGGATTCGGCGATGATAAGACTAAGGGCCACATTCAAGGGCAGATTCAATTAACTTTTACAAAAAAAAAAAATTCTTGAGGAGTTTTGACTTGGAAAGCTGGACAACAATAAATTGAGTGTCAACTTTATAAAAAGACAATTAATGTGAGAGGTGGATAACAATGTGACCTTGTGATTTTAATAGGGCGTTAGTTTTATGCTACTTGGCATCTTTGGCATTGAGTAAGAGAGTTGTGGTATATCAGGAATGTGCAGGTGCTTCTATACATATTGTTGGCCGACTCAATATGGGACGCTTCATGATGTAAAAACTTAATTAATGCATCTACCGTGCGTGAGATTAAATTTGTACCGCAGCTGGTCTTGAGCCTGTGTCGAGTTTCTGCAACAACAATGAGAACAATATAAGACTTTCGAGAACTGTGCCTTGTTCAAGGGACCAGAGATCTTGATTGTTTTCATCTTAAATACTGAGCATGATACGTAGGCTCTTGAGTTATCCACTAATGACATGAGGAAAATCAATGATTTGACGGATGTGAAGAGAAGTTAAGTTTTTTATGTGGTGATAGCGACTACACAATAAATCTCAGGCTTTCTGATAGTTGGGCGCACAAATGGGGAAGACTCTTATTTAAAATGCACGCTTCTTAACTTAGAGTTGACATCAGGTAGGATATTTTTTAAACAGGTGTTAAGTTTTAAATTTGGTGAATAGTTGTATCGGAAAAAGTTTTTATAACGCATCCACTGTGATGAATCACCAGAGAACGTCGGCAGTTCAATTTTCGGTAGGCGTAGATGAAGTTGGAACTAGAGATGTGAGATGGATAGTCTTCCTTATATTTTACCCGGAAAAATTTCAATTATTATCTCTGTAAAATAATCACAACTGATTAAATGGAACTAGGGATAAAGATACCCCAAATGTCAACGTTTATCCTTAAGATTAATTTCTCTTAAGGGCGTTAACACCAGACATGTCATTTAAAGAGTTTCAATAACAGCTATTAGCTGTTCCACACACGTACCGGTTACAGTGGTTGGTGGCTAAATTTGTCACTCTAGTTGGGATATTTACTAGTACTTATTGAGACTTTCTGATCCCCTCCCATCTCGGTCGGGACATCCCACATCTCCTTCCATCACAGGACTCTCCCCACATCTCGGGACTTCCCTGGCCTTCACATTCATCCATATTTTCCGTTCACTAACTCTCTAAAGCATTCTTATTCATCAAATGCATACCAGTGTGATTTGAGTGTTCTATTTTGAGCGGTTACCTTTCCGTGAAATAATTTAAATGTATGTGTTTTTACTTTTACGCTTTTGTTGCTGTAGCTAGTGAATTTATAGTTATAAGTATATCCTTTAACTGTTGCATTTATATTTATTCTCCATAGTTTTGAAAATGCCAAACCACAAAAAGACCGGAGTTTGGAAATATTTTAAAAAAGTTCACGAGGAAAGAAAACTTGTGGGCAAGTGTGTTTATTGTGAACAAGAATACGCAATCACACTAGGATGAAAAAACATCTTGCGAAGTGCGTGAAATGCCCTTAGAAGCCGCTTAGTGTGTTTTATATTATTTAGAAGTGTTTCCGTGCCCCCATAGGCAAAATTATAAGAAAACATTCGTGTAATACTGCTGAAGGTAGTGACTTATATACAGATGAAAAAGTTGGGGATGTGACGACTGATTAAAATAATTCAGATTCCTTAAATGAGCCAAGCTTCTCTGGGAGTTCCAGGCTCTCTAGAAAATTATGTTTATAAACTTTCATGGACAAAATTTCTACTGAAGGAAAGGAAATACTTGATGAATCACTGGTACGAGCAATATTTGCGAGTGGTGTACCACTTTCTTTGACAGAAAACCCATACTGGATAGAACACTATAAACTAATTCGCCCATCTTATAGGCTGCCATCACGTTACCGTACATCCACTCCACTTTTGTACAAGGAATGTGATGTTATACAAAAATGGTGGTCCAAAAATTCCTGTTGCTGAGTCTCTTAGTCTTATTTAAGACTAGCAATCCCACACGTCGTTACCCGGGTTCCACTGTGGTATTGTGTTAGAAATAGCCTAATTAAATGCTAGTTAAAAATCCTGCTTTGAGGTGCATTCGGACCCCCTCACGTACACCTATGTAAAAATTTCAGATATCTACGTGCCGTAGATTTGGCTGGGCATCGCACACAAACAAACAAACAAACACACAGACAAACACTTCCTTTTCTACACTAATATTATAAAGAGGAAAGATTTGATTTTTTGTTTTTTGTTTGTAATGAGGAATAAATTAAATTTTCAAAATAAAATATTGTCTATGCTACTCGCTGATAATGTAGCTTTATATTGGTGAAAGAATTTTTAAAATTGGCCTAGTAGTTTTTGAGTTTATCCATTACAAACAAAAAAACAAATCTTTCCTCTTTATAATATTAGTATAGAGTATAGAGGGCTGGTCAGATATATGTGGAAATTTCCTTATCAATGTGATATTTGCCACACCACAACCAGTGTTCCTAAAATCTGTAGAAACCAAAACGTCACGTCATACGGGGGAATACACAGCCAAGACTCTGATTACTAAAATTGTAAAAGTTGGTGCTTCAAAGGTACAAGCATTGGTGACTGACAATGCAAGTAACATGAAGCTTGATTGGCAAGTTTTAAGAAAAAATTAACCTCATTTGGTGACATTCAGTTGTCTTTCTCAATATACTTGCAAAAGATATCAGCAACATTGATTCAATGGAAAATGTCATTGAAAGCTGCAAAAATTATTAATTTCTTCGCTACACATCATGTTGCTAATCAAACTCTGAAGAATATACAGATAGTAAAAGATGGTAAAGAAAGTGCACTGTTTTGGCCGGTTGAAACAATGTGGGGTTCTGCAGTGAGATGCTTAGATAGCATACTAAGATCTAAAAACAGCCTTCAGTGAGTATCTATTGACGAAGCAATGGATAAAATTCTTCCATCACACTTAAGAAATAATATTTTGGACAATGATGACTTTTGGGGAAAGGTGGAAGGAGCATATGACATTCTAAAACCGGTTTATGATGCCATACAAAGCTGTCAGAAATTCATTATATATTCCGCAGTTTGGTGAACCAAATCTCATTAAAAAAAATTTCTTCTCCCCTAAACAAGAGCGAAGAGAAGAATGTGACTGATATAATTCATAAAAAAAATAAAGAATTTGGTTCACATCCAATCCAGTTGGCTCAAAATCTCCTAGACCCTAACCACCGTGGTGAGAATCTATCAGATAGGGAACCGTTGGATGCTCAGGACATAATCATGGACATCGCTCAAAGAATCCCTAGTGTGAGCGAACTGGCCGTTATAACATACAGAAATAAGAATAAACTATTGAGTAGAGATTTGAGTAATGTGTGCACGACTATATACGATTTACTGGAAGTGGAAATTTTGAATGACGTCAAGGAGAATTACTTGTATGTGACGTATGACAGTGACGTCACAAGAAAAAAGACATCTACTAATTGAATAAAATTAGGTTTGAATGAATTGTTTAATTTTGTGACGTCATAAGAATGTGACGTATGACAGTGACGTCACAAGAGAAGGACATCTACTGATTGAATAACTCAGGTGACATCATGACGTTATGGTTAACGGTAAGTGTAGTACGGTAAGTATAGTACCTAGAGCCAGTAGATTACCTTGAGTTTACACTCTACGTCCATGACAAACAGTACACCTGTGACTGGGAGGTGGTACACATGTAACCATGACATTTGGTGGGTGATAGACTTGTGAGCGTGGAGTTAGGGGTGTGTTAAACTTGTGACCGTGGCGTTCAGGTGGTGATTCCGCGAAAGGGAAAATGATAAGGAAAAGAGGGGAGGAGTAGACGGCACTTGAGACATGTAAATAATGGTAAGTGGCGTCAAATGGAATGTTTGACAAACGGTATTATGACCATGGCGCCTTTGCTGTGGCTATAGTTTGTTTACATTTTTATCCAAGGCTAATGACGTTATTGTACATTTATTAAATAATGGTTTTATACATTTTAAGACATTGATGAACATCCGTGAGAGGCACAATTTATTTAAGACATATAATAAACATAATAGTAGAAATTAAACATAATTTGATCAATCATTGTATCTACATAGTGACGATTTTTTTTCTGGTTTGATGGCTAATTTTAGGTAGTTTTGTGACTATACTGACTGTATTTTTGACTAAACGAATATGTTTCTATTGTTTTAAATGTCTTTGATGACCTACGGGGTTCTATATATGTATTTATGTATATTTAACACACAGTAGATGCCCTACAGAGTTCACTCTACGTACGAGACTTATGACAAACGGTATGTGTGACTATGGTGCATAGGTAGGTGGCACCGTGTGTTTTTAATTTTCTGTTAATCACTTATTTTTAGAAACATGATCCCGTGGAGGGAAGGGGAACAGTACTGGATGTTTGTAATTAAAGTTAATTTTTGTCGTTATAGTAAGTATATGCCTCTAAAGTTCAATTCGCGTCCGTGACGTATGTAATAATGGTAATATGGACATTTCTACCTAAGGTTAATGAACTTGTTTTACATTTACTAAATTATCTCTTTAAAAAGGCATTGATTAATTTCTGAGAGAGGTCGTCATGTATCAAAGACATATATTAAAAATAATATTTATCCTAAGAACCGGGATAGGTTGTCGCAAGTGTGGGTACACCTTCAGTTTAAGATTGAGTCCAGATTAGGTTATCATTCTTAAATGTTTTATATTAATTATTCAATGTTAGATAGTGATACATAAATACAGGAAAAGTTGTATTTCGTTAATCTAAGGGCCGAATGGCGGTAGATACAGGAATTAAGGGTTTAATGACGTCTTATACCACTTGACAAACGAGGTTTGTAATAAGTCGTATTTTATTTAGTGTGTAATAAATGTCAGTAAGTATATTAATAAGTTTTTAGTATCGATATTGAATTATGTTTTCTACTCTCCCTCTAGGCTGATAAGGTTACGTTTTCACTAAAATATTATATTATTCTATGTTATAGAGTATAACATATACTTTTATTAATCAAATTATCTTATGCCTTATGTACACTCCGTCGAAATTGTAGGGTAGCAACGTATTGGCTTAGCCCGCGTGGTATGCTATACCACCACACATGACTGCAAAATAATTTGCCTAGTTACGCCCAAGGCCAGATTTAGAGAAAATCTTAAGTCCTTAAATTATTTATTGACTGATGGAGTGATGGGGGAGGGGATATGTCTTTTTGCGATATCCAAATAATTTGAGCTACTAAATTAATTTTACGTTTTTTATACCTTCATAATAAAATCAATCATTCGTTACATACTTAGTTAATTAATTATGTTTGTTTTCATTAATACATTGTCTTTTTTTTTAGTTGTTAAAGATTTAACCACTCCACAAATTATTTTGGTAGCAGTGCTACCCAAATTTATTGGTTTTACTTGGTAAAATAAAGCATGTCTCCCTCTTTTCAGAATCTTTATTACTGTGAATAACTAATTATGAATTTATTAGTGATTAATTATTATATTCCACACATGTAGTGCAAATAACAAACTAAACCTAAAAGATTTTTACTTTATTTTTAATAAGCTGAGTTTAAAAAAACTTATATAATTTAAGTGTCCCAATCCTGATTTAATATATCTTATATTATTTCCGGGTAGACAATATATATATGATAAAATCTTATCCATAGGACATATTTTAGTTATAAAAGGGAATTTATTTGGTTCTTCAAAGTTACTACTATACTATACTGTACTATACTATACTATACTATACTATACTATATAACTTTGTGGTACCATAGTTCGATTCCATACTTTATTTAATATTACCAAAATGGCCACAATGTAACTATTAGTAAAAAGTTTTGATAAATACTTTGATTAATACAATTGTTGCTTACTAAGGCTGCGGTCACTTTGGATGCACGCTTGCGCAAGCGTGCGCAATAAGCTTGCACGTGTACGAAATGGTCACATTGGTTGCAACTAGGTACAAGTAATCACTTCCAGCGAGCTGTCAAGATGGAGTCATCGGACGAAGAATAGTTTGTGTTGGAAAATGGTGTGTTGAAATTTTTAATGATGGATGAAGAGCCATTTAAGAAAGAATGGGTTAACGATTATTTTAAGAATAGAGTTGAAGATGGAGAATATATCGAGTTCTAAAAACTGAAATTCAGTGTATGCTGGCTAATGTAGACGTGATTCTGAAATGTCTGTGTTTGTTGCATAACATTGTTATTGATAGAGAAGGCAGTGCAGAAGTGGATAGTTATATTGCACAAAACAAAACACAGCTCCTTCGAGACTACCGGCCGAATGATGACTTGAGTAGATGCAATAGAGCTACTGAAAAACCAATTAAAATCGGAGATTCTTTTAAACACTACTTCAATACCAAATAACCCAAACATTGTTCAAACTTTCATAGGCTAGCTACTAATAATGAAGCATAACTATTAAGTAGATAATTATATTATTTTTTTATTTTTGTGATGGTTAAAACAATAATAATTAAGTTGAAATAAAGTTTTTTCACCACTTTTCAAATCTATAATTACTTACTTGGAATATCCAATATAGTTCCTATCTCCGCCCACAGTTTCTTTATAATGTCTCTGTTGCTATGGTTATTAGAAGAGGCATACCAGATGGTCCTTCTTGCTTCAACGCATGCTATTACCATATCCATTTCCGTCGTAAACACAAACACAAACACACAAGGACAAAACTATCGCCTCTTGAAAACAAGGGAAATAGAATAAATCTCACGTCGATACAGCAAGCGTGCATGAAGAAACAAATTTATTTGATCCGTGGTTGCACGTGCACAATCTTGTACAAGCTTGCGCATCCAGTTCGTACTCAGTGTGACCAGCTCGGGCGCGCCACCATAGGTTTAGATGGGTTTACTCGAATTCTGTTTCTTCGTGCAAGCTTGCGCACGCTCGCATCCAAAGTGACCGCAGCCTTACTTTGTTTATAATTTTTTAGTAAATTAATTGTGTGATGTTAACTATGGTTAGTTTTTGTCAAATCTGTTTTTTTACTAAATCAATTCTGGAAATCCAAACCATAATACTGGTTATGTCATCTGCAAGTGTTTATATAATATCAGAGTGGGTTGGTTTAAATGAATGAAAAGCATGTAGAAATTTTGTTTTTGGTTTACTAGCTTAAAAACACTTTAAATAATACCTATGCTTTTTAAGGTTTGGAATGTAAACATCTTTAAGTAAAATAGTATTGTAAGTTCTTTACGGTTTTAAAATATCTCTGTCTGTTGTCGAATATAACTGTAACTTCATAACAGATTGTGGTGCCTTTATTAATATTCGATAGGATGTTTGCTAAGGTAGGATCTAGCATACATACAATCAAGGTTTGAGTCTCCGTTAAATATATGGCTTGTTTTATTTAAATCTGTAACTTAGGATCTCTGGAACAACTCAACCGATTGCGGTGTGGATTTTACTTTTATACTGGAGCAATATTTAGGCAGGTTTTAGCATTATTTGTGTATAATAAGAGGTTTCAGTGTGAGTCCCGGTGAAGGGCCAGCTGATTGTTTGTATACATTTATGGAACCACGTGATTACTATGGTGTGATTTTTATTATGCTGTAGAGTATTTATCCAGGCATTCTTAGTATAATAATAACTATGATCGGGTGTTTTGGTGTAAGTCCCGGTGAAGTGTCAGCTGGATATGTGTATATATCTTTGGAACCACTTAACCGATTGCGATGTAGTTTTTATTTCTTGTATAATATTTATCCAGGTATGTTTTAGCAGGATATAATCAGGTTTTGTGTTGTGAGTTTCGGTGAAGGAGCAGCCGGATATTTGTGTATATCTCTGAATCAGCAAACCGATTCCGATGTAGTTTTTTTTTACATTCTGTAGGATAGTAACCTGGCAAATTTTAGCATGATATTCTTAGGATTTGGGTTTCGAGTCCCTCTTAAAGTTTTGTATAGATGTTGTATATATGTTATCTAGGATATTTATAGCCACATAAGCGATTGCAGTGCGATTTTTTCAATCATAAAGTATTTATATCCAGGCAGGTTTTAGCATTAGTTTAATCAAGTGTTTTTCTATGAGTCTCTGGAACTGCTGACAGGCCTAGTAATAATGTATTTTGTGGGTCAGCTGGAAGGTAAAATTACATTCTTCTGCGAAGGGGATAATATAGTGCAGAGTGAGCTATAGGATAATATTTATATGTAATATAATATTACCTATTTCACCCACCTCCGCTACTCATCTGGGCTACATGCCTTAAATAATTACTGTGGGATAGTGATGAAGAAGATACAAGTTAAAGAGGATATAACCTTATATGCTAGGAGAGAAGTTGGGAAAAGTTGGAAAACGTCCCTCAATATTATCGGCCAGTATGAGAATCGTGTTTCATCCATCACTCAAAATGGACCATTTGAAAACATTTTTGTCCACGTGACTACCAATGCAGTAGAAAATAAATTATTTACGGCATTTCCTGGAATATTTAGTTTACTTTGTATTTCTGTTTACTATAAGATATCAAATATTAAATTTTGTGTGTATTTCGAGCAGATATCACACTGGTCTATAATATAATATTTTGGGGCTTTCATTTTTAAGTCAATCAATAATGTTTTTACAACAATGGGATTATGAACAACTCTCAGATCCACCTCGTTAGCGAAGTTAAATAACGCACTAGTTTCGTGTTGAGCTAGACTTACAAGAATGGGCAGATCAAGGTTCGAATCTCTCTCGAGTGAACTGGGGTGAGTTTTTTCCAAATGGTTTTCCACTCCTCCTCCATGTAAATGCTGGTTCACTTCCTCTAAATTCAACCGCCCAATTCCTAACCCTTTAGAATAGTTAGTACTTAAGCGTATTGTTCGAACGGGTAGTAAGACGTGCTGCTAAAATTTAAAAAAAAACTCTTAACCAGAATGTGTATGAAATTCCTTTAAATACTCTTTCCTCGTTCTATTGATTTAAGATTGACTGTATGAAGGTTATCTGAGAAACAGTAAAGTTTTTCCTGGAATTAAAACATATTAATAAATAGTTCGTTCTGTGTGTGCTAGCTGGCCATGAAGGTCCAAGATTAGCGTAAAATAGTTAAATGGTGCTTGTCTAAAAATAAAGTTGGATCACTTTATCAAATAATGCACTAGCAAAATACTGTAAGTTTCAAATTCAGTTAAACTTCCGTACATCTCCTAAAAATTTACTGCGTGTAACTCGAACGGGTAATAATACGTGGTGCTAATAATAATAATAATAATAATAATAATAATAATAATAATAATAATAATAATAATAATAATAATAATAATAAACATTTATATCTTGCAGTAAGCCAACAGTTATTACTCCTTCCAAGCTAATTTCCAGAACAAATAAATTATGTATTTTGTTTAGTTTGCACTACAACTTATATGTTCAAATATCATACTCCTCAAATAATTATTGGTTACCTTCTTATTATTATGATTATTATTTGAAATTTTTTAAACCAAGACTCCTACAAGAACACGAATTACAGATTTATTTAACGGTAAGATGGTGGGTGGGACTTTTAGTACAATTGATAGCATGTTTTTCTACTGAACTGAGGAACCCAGTTTCGATTCCTACATCGATGAAATTTTTATCTTTAGTGCAATGTGTGTTTCTCCTTTTAAAGTGATGAGCTAATGGGATGGGGATGTTGTGTCTTTTCAAGTTTTAAGATAGTATTAAAGTCGTGTGCTTATTTTATCAGTAGGTTCAGAAAGTTCACATCAAATACCTCAAATAAAATTTTAAAATAAACCTTAAGAAGCTACGCTGCTCTCTAAGTGAGATCGGTTATTACTTATTGAAGACATTAAGAAAACTAAGGAGTACTCATTTATTTTAAATATAGCTTTAACTTTATCTGGGAAAATACGTCTAAAAACCTAAAAGGACACAAAATAGCAGATGATTACTGTCTGTTATGTACAAATAGAATATAACATGTCATCAAAATCTGGGTCCTTTATCTTTAAAATGTAAAAAATTATTATTTGATTAAAAAAAATCCTTTTTTTCCAAGCCATAATAAGTATGAGAGTTTATGAGGAAGGAGCCATAAAATGTTTAACAGACTGAAACTCAAAGTATTAATTTTATAAATGTGTTATGTCAATTTTAACGATGAGCATTTCCAGAGGCGGATTGAATTACTGCTGGGAAAATAAAACGGAAATTAATGATAATTTATGTAACTCAGATTTTGGGGTAGGTTATGCCATCGCTCATTCGGCCAAAACATGTTACTTTGATTACTAGAGAAGGTTAGATAAACCCTTAATTGGGTTAATACATGCACTACGTCTTAGTATCTGTATAAGCTACCTGAATAATTACAACAATAAGTTATGGGGGATAAGGTATAGTTACAGGAAATGTGACCACGTTTGCTTAAAGGGAGATAAAGAAACAATTTTTGATGTAAATAACTGCCTCAGTACTCATAATACAAGTTTGAACGCTGAAATACCCGTCATTGGCAACCAAGATTAGGCAAGAATGACATTTTAATTATTGTGCTTGGTTATGAGGCCCTGAAATTAATTCACACATGAACTAATTAGTGAGAAAATGTTATTTGAGATCCATTAAAATTGAGAGTTTCCATCGGTCAATTTCAAGTTCCAAAATTTTTTGTTTTTTCGGGAATAAAATGTGAGCACTTTTCAAAGCAACTGATTTATAGCTTATGTTCGGTCTGATGCGTAAATTCTATTTTTTATCTTATCTTCATAACTCTTTTTGAGATATAAAATTACATATCATTGCAAAATTTTTTAGGTATATTTAAAATCAAAATCTTTTATATAAAACAACTTTTTATAAAACCAATACTTTTCAAGCTATACGCAAGTATACAGACAACTCTGATTTTAATGAACTCGGTTGTAGTGAACATTCGGCTACAGTGAACCTAATTCATTGGTACAAGCCACATATATTTCAATGTGTGATAAAACTCGTTTATAATGAACTCGAACAACCACGGTTTTAGTGAACCGAAAAATTGAAAATTTCGATATGAAATGGTATTCTAACATCATAATTCTTTAAAAACATAAATTTTGGTTGTTTAAACTTGACACCGATCCTTTACCTGTGCTCTTGTTTGGGTATCACAAATCTTGACAGAAAGTACGGAATGTGAAAGGGGGGGGAGGGCTGAGCTTAATCATTCACTGTACTCATTGACCTAACTTAAATAAGTCTCTAAAATGTTGATGTTATTTTTTCTTTATCTTATTAGGGGAAATGTTTGTACAGCAACGATCTATCTCTATCGTTTTAGACTCAATAGTCAATATTTACCTATTTTATTGCTCAAAATATATAAATGAGGATTTTAATAGCGATTCGATAACCAACAGATGTGCTATACCTATTAAAATTTCAATTTTTTTTACCGAAATTCAACATTTTAATACGAATTGTTGACCATTGAGGACCTATTATCAGCATTTTTTATTGGTCCAAATATACAAATGAGAACTTTAATCCTATAAAAATAAAACTATAAAATTTAAAAGTGGAAGTATTTTTTTATGTAAGTGTAGTGCACTTTTTACTCGAGTTTGCTAGTGTATATTTCATTTCACATATATTACGAGCTTTTAAACAATGGAACGAGAAAGTACGTGTGCAGTTTTGTATACCATCAATTTATTATAAAATGTTTTTAAAAGTAATTTTTCCCTAAATGTAAATGTTGTGCACGAAATGGAAATATATAAATGACTATATTTAAAATGAATAAATTGTGATAAACCCTTCTTGTTTTTTTATTTATACATTTCCTTTTACATAAATTAACAACCGAATTCATGTATAAACTCTCATTCAGACCTTGATATCAAACATTGAATAGTTAATATTAAACATTAGGCTAATGTATCATACTGTCTCAAAAACTGTTGTTTCAAATTCTGTACTAAACAAATATTCGTTCACTGGATACTGTGTTTAGCTAATAATATTAATAATGTAGGTAATATTATTTTATCAATCGGTACTCCTGAAAAGTATCTTTTTCTAATTTAATCTTTTTGTGTCTAAAATACAGAGATAATAATTTACAACTTCCATATTATTATTTTATTATTATTATTATTTAACAAGGTACAAAAGCTATAAGATAGTTTGATTAATAAAAGTATATGTTATAATGTAAAACACAGAAAAATACCATACTTTTTTGGACACGTACCCGCATCAGCCTAGAGGGAGAGTAGAAAATAACATCATTCATTAATGATATTAAAAACTTATTAATATGCCTAATGACATTTATCATACACTAAATAAAATTACGACTTATTACAATCCTCAATGTTCGAGTAGTATAAGACGTCATCAACCCCTTAATTCCTGTATTCTTTCGGACCTTAGATTAACGAAATACAACTTTATCTGTGTTTATGTATCATTGTCTAGCATTGAATAATTGATACAAAACATTTAGAAAGGATAACCTAACCAGGACTCAAACTGAAATTAAAGATGTACCCAAATTTGCGACAACCTATCCTGTTTCTTAAGATAAATATTATTTTTAATATATGTCTTGGATACATTGCAACCTCTCTAGAACCATCAATGCCTTTTTAAAGATATAATTTAATAGATATAAAACAAGGTCATTAACCTTGGGTAGAAATGTCCACATTACCATTATTACACACGTCACGGACGTGAATCGAACTTTCAAGGCATCTACTTACTATAACGACAAAAATTACCTTTAATTACAAACATCCAGTACTGTTCCCACTTCCCTCCGCGGGATTTTATTTGTAAACATAAGTCATTAACCAAGAATTTAAACAAACAGTGCCACCATGGTCACATATACTGTTTGTCATGAGCTTTCAATGATGTAGTCAAAAAGTTCCTTGGAAATTTAAAAGACGTACAATATGAATACATTTCTAGAAATATGCTAAGAAGACTGCAAGCTCTCTATTTCCATACAAGATTAAAACTACACTTTTTTTTGTACTATCAACTTGACTACTTTCCTGATAATTTGGGAGCTCTTAGTGAAGAGCAGGGTGAAAGATGTCATCAAGAAATAAAGGAGCTGGATAGAAGATACCATGGACTGTGTAACGTAGCAATGCTAGCAGACTATGTTTGGTGCTTGAAAAAAGAAGATAAGCAACAAGGTCATAAACGTAAATCAACGAAGCCCTCCTTCCAAGCAAAGAAAAAATTCTTATCTTAAGACCCTGATCATTTTTAAAAGTATGTAGGTACTCAGTTTAATATAGTATATATACATAATTTATTTTGTTTTTAATTTTATAACACTCTTTATTACACTAAAAATCCATTTTTTTAGCATTATTTTTATGATTTGTATAAAAACCTTATGTAAATGCACTTTAGCATTAAATTTAGCATTTCGGAATTAGTTAAAATCACCTTCGCATTATGTGACAGTAGAAAAAAAGTTTTATTTCTTAGATCAGTGTTTATTAACTGAGTTAGTTAGTTGTCCTCTTTATAAACTGTACTGTACCATGACAAGAGTTTATTTATTTTAAATTAATAGATCCAGCCAGGAGGACCAAAAATATGTGTGGTGTTAAAAGACTTAATTTTTCAAAAATATTTTAAATTATAAAAACAGAAAAACAAACATCAATTAACTATCAGTCTACCTTTGCGAACTGTGAATGATAATACCTGGAGTTAAGATATGATCACTGGGGCGCCCCACTCTTGGTTCTTCAGGAGTAATTAATAATTGTTTTACATAAGAGTAATTCATTGATTTGTGCCCTGAGGCTAGATACCCCTAGTTCTTACGTCAATTTGAATGGAAGTCTCTATATGGTCTCTATATGGTCAGCCACATGTGCATGATAAAAAATAATCGCGGGACAAGTGGGCCTAGAGCCATTAGGGGGGTAGTGGAGGAATTGAAGAAAGTGACATGAAATCAGGGAGGTGCTGATACCTGTCAATACATAATACAACTAATTAAAAACAAATAATATAGCATACCTGATAATATATACATACTAAACAACTTTAATTATTTCACAATGCATGTTTTAATTTCTTTCAAACCTTGTGTAAAAGATATCCACTTCAAACTTTGAAAGCGTTGTTCATGACTGTTACTACAGTCACCAACTTTTTATTAGCACCGCGTCTTACAACTCACTCGGGCTATACGTTTATAAAATTATTGGATTTTTCACACGATAGTGACGAGACTTAAGACGTGATATATTTAGAAACTCGCGAAACTGAAAAACATGTTAATTCTCATATTTTGTAAAAAATAAGTTGTTTAAAATTTGGTTTGGTAGTTTATATTACGTTCACTAGATGCATCGGTGAATGTTATATAATATAACATGCTAATTTTATAGAAATACCAAAGTTCTTTTTTAAGCTACACAATGGCAACTACGCTGGGGAGAAGAAGAACAGCCCTTGGCGGGGAGACCGATGGGTTGGAAAGAGATGGTGAGTATCCATAAGAGCCTGTGCTGAAATTTAAGAGTAGAATGGCCTATATATAGCTTTCTTTACCATTAAAAATAGTTAATAGCTGTAAATATATTTATTAAATAGTATTTGTGAAACATTCCAGACGATTAGATGTAGAATTTAACAAGGTTACCTGGTTAATCTATATATTATTAGTTAAAACACATGTTTCAACATTCACTGGTAGTAATTATTTTATCACACTACACTCTTAATTTCTTTTCTCTACTTTCAGGTACTGTATAATTTTTAAAAACCCCAATACAAGTTATTTGATATGTTCTTTAATTTATTTGGTTTCCCATATTTTAAATACAAAACAGTTACTTTCTAACCAAACAAATTATTATTCAAATAAACAAGAAACGTTATGTGTAGTTAAGTGGTATAACAATAGTCAGAAATGTATTTTTGTTGAGAGTCACAATCTGTTATGGTCCTTAGACAATATTATATATTAGATATGGCTCATTTTATATCACTCACAGAGACGAGTAGAGTCAACTCCCGGTTATACGGGTCAGTATGCACAAAATATTGCACGATAGTTGAAGACATAGATAATCGAACACATAACGTTTTCTTTAATTCTTACTTATCAACTGTATTTATAACATAGATAATTATTTATACAAGACATTACTCGTACATAGGAATGCATACAAATACAGTGCATCTTATATGGTACTATTTTTTGGGACTCGTGGTATAATGAAAAGCAACCGGTGTAAAAGCGGGCAGTAGGAGGGGAAGTTACGTGGGGTAGAATGAGAAGCGACTGGTATAAGGGTGGGCAGTAGGAGGGGAAGTTACGTGTGGTAGAATGAGAAGCGACTGGTATAAGGGTGGGCAGTAGGAGGGGAAGTTACGTGTGGTAGACTGAGAAGCGACTGGTATAAGGGTTGACAGTAGGAGGGGAAGTTACGTGTGGTAGAATGAGAAGCGACTGGTATAAGGGTGGACAGAAGGAGGGCAAGTTACGTGCGGTAGAATGAGCAGCGGCGGGTGTAAGGGCGGGCAGTAGAAGGGGAGGTTACGTGTGGTAGAATGAGAAGCGACTGGTACAAGGGTGGACAGTAGGAGGGCAAGTTACGTGTGGTAGAATGAGAAGCGACTGGTACAAGGGTGGACAGTAGGAGGGCAAGTTACGTGTGGTATAATGAGAAGCGACTGGTATAAGGGTGGGCAGTAGGAGGGGAAGTTACGTGTGGTAGAATGAGCAGCGGCGGGTGTAAGGGTTGACAGTAGGAGGGGAAGTTACGTGTGGTAGAATGAGAAGCGACTGGTATAAGGGTGGGCAGTAGGAGGGGAAGTTACGTGTGGTAGAATGAGAAGCGACTGGTACAAGGGTGGACAGTAGGAGGGCAAGTTACGTGTGGTATAATGAGAAGCGACTGGTATAAGGGTGGACAGAAGGAGGGCAAGTTACGTGCGCTAGAATGAGAAGCCACTGGTGTAAGGGTGGACAGTAGGAGGGGAAGTTACGTGTGGTATAATGAGAAGCGACTGGTATAAGGGTGGCCAGTAGGAGGGCAAGTTACGTGCGCTAGAATGAGAAGCCACTGGTGTAAGGGTGGACAGTAGGAGGGCAAGTTACGTGCGCTAGAATGAGAAGCCACTGGTATAAGGGTGGACAGTAGGAGGGGAGGTTACGTGTGGTAGAATGAGAAGTGACTGATACAAGGGTGGAAAGTAGGAGGGGAGGTTACGTGTGGTAGAATGAGAAGTGACTGATACAAGGGTGGACAGTAGGAGGGCAAGTTACGTGCGCTAGAATGAGAAGTGACTGGTGTAAGTGTGGACAGTAGGAGGGGAGGTTACGTGTGGTAGAATGAGAAGCGACTAATACAAGGGTGGACAGTAGGAGGGGAGGTTACGTGTGGTAGAATGAGAAGTGACTGGTATAAGGGTGGACAGAAGGAGGGCAAGTTACGTGCGGTAGAATGAGCAGCGGTGGGTTTAAGGGCGGGCAGTAGGAGGGCAAGTTACGTGCGGTAGAATGAGAAGCGACTGATTTAAAGGCGGACAATAGGAGGGGAAGCTACGTGTGGTAGAATGAGAAGCGACTGGTGTAAGTACGCGCAGTAGGACTGGAGGGAAAGTTACGAGGGGATGGTGTGATTGAAGCTGTGACGAAGACATGTTTAGCTACGTTCACAGTACCACATTTACTAATAATTAATTATTTTATTATAAACTACGAACACTTCTGTATAGTACTGTAATATGTGAAAGATCCGTGCACGGATAATCCACAAACTGGATTCTCCGATTGTGGAGAATCGGGAGTTTATTTTGAAGTTTTGGTTTTAGCACCACGTCATACTACCCATTCAGGTTATATGCTTATGCACTGATTGCGCTAGTGGCTTTAGGGATTAGGAAGGTTATATTTATGGGAAGTGTACCCACATTAGAATTGAGGGAAATTGGAAAACAATTTTGGAAAAATCACAGTACTCTGCCTGATCAGCAGTTTAGTCTACTGTGAAAGTAGAGCGTTATACCATACGGCCACCGAAGCAGGTTGAATATATATTCACTCAATATTTACGAAGTTAAAATGCAAGCAATATTCTGTATATTTTTAGGGGTTTCTATACAACTTAACAAAGTTCATAAAATGCTCATAAATTCCCATATTTGTTTAAATAATTTCGTTACTAAGCCAAAGAGTTATGTGGTAGATTATCTTAATTTCCATGTTGTTTACGAAATATTATAGTTAATAAATATATTTTATGAAAATAAGAAATAGTTTCCTAAATATTCGTAGAATTTGAGTTTTCCCATATGTTCCACTTTTTCAGTCATATTTTCACAGGTTAGCAACAGAACATTCTAAGATAATCAAGTATTGTTTTAATGGATTTGGTTCATAACGACCATCCCCATGAGAAATACAGTCATTCGAGGATCCCCAAAAATAGTAAACAGCTTCTTTAAAGAAGACCGAGCTACAGTTAAATGGGAATCACTACACCAGCCTATATGCCCATGGTACTGTGGTGCAACGGGGAAATAATTGAATTACTTCACAAAGAAGACGTCTTCAATGGTAGACCAGGCGGTAAAAATTAGTTTTTAGTTCAATGGCTGGAGAGTTGGATGAAGGTTGTGTAATATCCGATTCCTCCAATTATGACAATTTGACTATGCCATTGGATATACACACAATGGGTGTTTATAAACTCTACGACCAAACATAAGCCACAGCATTTGTGGGCAGAAAGACACAGGTAATTCTAGTAACAAATTGTTCTGTAAAGTCATCTACAGCATTAATAATGTGAGTTGAAGTTAGACGCGAGAACGCCGGGAGTAGGCAGCTGTAAGTACGTATACATACAACAAGTTGCATAACATTAGGTGGGTACAGCACAGCAAGTGTTCAAAACTACCTTCCATACTTGGTCACAACAGTATCCGTCGGTTGCATTTGACGGTGGATCACTCTTCAGACATGTTGCTCGTGGCCAAGCACTTCTGCCCACCTAACGATATGCATCTTGTACACGTATGTACTTACAGTAGCCCCATTGCTTCTTTGGTGCTGACTGACAGCTTTAAAAAGTTACCAGACCAAATTACGTATTCCTACGCTGAACCAAATGATATGAAAAAACATGTGTTTAGCAGCTGTCACTTCAGACAGTCAACATTCAGGTATATACCTAAATATTGACTGTCAGAAGTCAGCTGTGAGCTGTCAGTCAGCACCAAAGAAGCAGTACAGTTGCGTACTCCCTGTGTCTAGCTTCCAACTTTCATTTAGTAGTGGAAGATGATTTTTCCGGATATTTTTGTACTAGGATTTTCTGATTCATTCTGCACACAGATGCTGTTGTTTAAGCTCGGTCAGAGAGTTTAGACACAACCTGTATATATAGATCCCTCAATCTTCATGGGCAACAAATGGCCCGAAGTTAAAAATCACACTTATCCATTTTTGACTGGGAAATAACATCTCATTGCAAATTATAAATCCCTGCAGCAATTATAAAGTGTTGATGGGAGCAGGAGCTCTCTAGCTATGGTTGGTGGATGTCTGACTCAGTCATTTCGCTTCAGGATATCGGAGCTGTGGAACGACCCAGAAGCTGCATACATCACTGAATAGCTCTATTCAGAGTCTGTTATGTTTAACCCAATTGGGTAGGTGACTAGAAAAGGCACCCTAAGAGTAGTCAAACTCTTTCATTCCCAGACTGGATTGTCGCTTTCAATGGATTCACCTGATTGCGGTCAAAATGGAATATAGGCTACTTAGTTCCGGTACCTAAAGATCATTCCACTCTTAAAATGCAGTGAAAAACTTAAAAGGTGCAGTTGCCAGAATTTGTCCTCTTGAGACAGATTAAAAATTTTTATATTAGACTTTATTCATATACGCTATGAAAAATATTTGGAATTTTAAATAGTAAAAAAAGGCATAATCTTTTTTAAAATGATTTTGTTTCACACAATTACCTTAAAATATGTTTAGTTTATGTATGTGTGTTTAAAATCAGATTATTCAGAGCTGAGGGTATGATAATTAAATAGTATCTTTCATATCAATCAAAAATAGATATTTTGACAAATTTTCAATGGAGTCTTCAAAAACTATTTTGTCCAACAAGTATAATAAGTACTCATTATAGAAATAATGTCGAATGTATATTGATTAGATACAAATGTAAAAACAAAATAAATTGAAAACTTTTAAAATATTTTCTTATTTTTGGTTTCACTGTTATAAATACGTGAATCAAATTAAATGTGTGTAAAATCTTGGAAGTTTCACAATTTATTGCTATAATACAATCACCTTAGTGAATTTGAGTATATTTATATTTATATATGATGCATGCTTGATCATTGAATACGATTTAGTCACGAAATGTAGATGAAAAACAACTGAGAAATTGAAATGTTTCAACAGAAATTTTAAATTGCATATGTCAATAATACTTTTCTAGTTTTTCTAATATATTTTTAATTTCTCAAATATAGAAATTCAATTTTTGTTGTAGTCATAAAAGCACTTTAAATTTCAAAATCATTTTGAAAGTCGATCCTCATAATATTTAATAAATGATAAATCCCATTAAAAATAAGATATAAATAATATATTAATAGTAAAAAATAAACGTCACATATATGCAAGAACAAATGCGAAACATTTTGCGGATCACTTAGGAACAAATGTTTGCAATCATAAATACTAGGATTTTAAAAGTATATGGTAAACCCCCTAATATAAACATATAAGTTGTGAGCTTATCAAAACGGACCAAACAAATATTTTGGAGGACCAATATTGAATAAACGAATACAAATTATAAAAACATGATTTTTAAAAAGTGAGGTGGCCAACTTCATAGATGTGCTTTCTGGCAAGTAATTCCAGGTCGAACGCTTCGTGACGGAACTCGTGTATGTCCGTAAAAGAAAGGTGAAGCAAAGCTTGAAACATATGAATCAAAATTGAAACGAAGCTTGAAACATGCTAAGTAAAGTTGAAACGAAACTTGAAAAATGAGAAGCAAAGTTGAAGCGAAGCTTGAAACATGAGAAACAAAGCTTGAAAAATTCGAAGCAAGTTTTAAGTGGGAGTCAAAAATAAGGTTTTTGTTGTTGTCACATAATACTACTTTTAATTTTGAAATTATCCATAAAGTGCTTGTGGATAGAGAGAAATGGATGCATGTAATAAGGCTCATTATATTCTTTCATGCGGACAAATTTTTTATTACGTTATAAATGTAATTGAATCACTATTCTGTTCTAAAATTGTATTTATTGGCTGTTATAAAAATGATTATAGGCTATATTTAAATATGTTAAAAATTTAATGAGATGTTTCATATATGTTCGTAGTTAACCGAAGTTTTCTCCTTGCTTCGAAATGTTTCGAGGATCTATTGTGGATGTCAAAATAGAAGTATAGGATTTGATTTTTGGCTTTGACCTTTATCGATTCGCAAACTTTTACTAATTTATATTATTTAGCACAACTAGTACATCCATACTAACATTTTATTTATATATCTTAACAGGCCATCATAAACCATTCCTTAACATGAAATACGCACTCAAAATATTAGTAAGTTCTTTAAAATTATTATTTTTACTAACTTTGCTTTTTTTATTCTAAGTTATTGAATTTTCAATCCTAATTATCATGACTATTGTTTTGAATGACATTGTTCAAGGAAAAACCGTGAATATCCATCACTAGATTAATTATTCATTCACTGAGTTTAATTAGCTATTGAAACACGTTTCTTGCAAGAACAATATCCTAAGAGCTATTTCATTACAGTATACAATAATGCAACAAACAATTCTTAAAACAATTTATCAATTTTGAAATTCTCTTCGAAATGACTATCTATATTATAAAAACATAATTTACTTTACAATAGTTAGACTATTATTGAAAGTATGTATAAAAGTGTTCATACGCGATTTGAATTATTCATAACACCCGCTTCAGTGGCCGAACTGTCTAAGAAGTTACTCTCGCTGTAGATTAGACTGCCGATGACGGGGAGATAGAGGTTCGAATGTCGGTCGGTTGTACAAGGTATTTTTTTCCAAACTGGTCTTCCATTCTACCTCAACGAAAATTCGGGCACTTTTTCTTTAAATATAAGCTTCTTGATTCGTAACAAAATATTAACGTAATTAGTTCAGTACCTAAGCATATAACCCGAATAAGTAGTAAGACGTGGTGCTAAAAATATATTTCTAACATCTTATTTGTTTGTTGAGATAACATATGGTATTCAATATAAAATGTGCCATCATTTATGTAAGTTTTAATGATTTATTAGTAAAACTTAAATGCATTTAATTGGTTTCCATAGCAATACAAAACTTTAGAGAAGGTCTTTAATTGTTATTTTATAACAATATTTTATTAATCCACAGAGTACAAATGGTTTCCAAATACAAAAATAAGATATTAAAGCAATTTAGAGCTAGCTTGAACACCTTTAAACAGTGAACAATGAACAATGTAACTTCAACTATAACGTTCCTTTACCAGTAACTTACATCTCCAATAGCTAGCGAACGCGTCAACTTATAAAATGATCCGTCAGTTGTCAAACTATTTGGACTGCTAATGTCTTCTGACTCTTGGTCTCTAGTACCGTATTAAATAACTATGTCCCTCCTTGGGATGCCTTTTCATGAGAGCCCCCTTCTGAAGTACTTTTATGTTTGACATTTTTTCATCAAATGAATGAGAATATACAGTAGCCCCGTTGCTTCTTTGGTGCTGCTACTGTACTTCTATTGATTAACGTGAAAATGTTTCCATTAGGGAAGCGTTAGTAATATATTTGTATAAATTATAATTTAGAGACCATTCTATGTAATAATTACTGAAATATGTAGCAATTTCTTGCCTACAAAGGTTGACGAAATTCTTTGTTCCCATTCGTCAATTGTTGGGGTGCTAATAGGTCTACACCGTTGTTGTTATTGAGAAAATAAAATAAAAGAGTGTTATTTTAAGAGAATCTTACATTGATGTGTTAAGTTTAAGATAGTCTATTTAATCCATACTAAAAGTGTTAGATAAACCTTTGATGTTATGAAAGAATACACAGATAAATGTAAGAATTGACCAACATTAAATATAGTTTATATTTTATTTTGACAACTATTTTATATTATGTTGTTAAGTTTAGTCAGTACACTTCTTATCCATGAAAATAAGTAGTATATTCTTGATAAAATCATCTAAGACAGTCAAATTTAAACATTACTTCATAATGATATATTTTAAAATTACTTCGACCATTCGGACAACACAAAGAGTAATATTATTTTGTTCATTAGATTAATTTTTTTTATATATATATAGAGAGAGAGATTACTTTAAAATTAATTATAGTAGCATTGATTTATTAAACTAAATATAATAATACATAAAACTTGAGAAAATATGTGACCTTTAAAGTTCATAATGAAATTATAAATATTAGTAGCTCCATAATCTCACAGATTTGTTCTGCTCCAAGTTGTACATTTTAATTAATTTATTTAATACCCTAATAAAAAGGGCTTGGTATTCGGGGAAAATAAATTATAAGCGTGTAGGAGGCACAGAAGAAAGTGTCCTAAAGTTATTACTAGTATTGTGTTTTGATTCCAAGGATATTACAATCATGTTTTTACTTTGTGATTCCTAATTATAGTTTTCATGTCATCTTATTAAAACAAAGCACATAAAAGTTGCTCTAATTTGTAGCATTCGCAACATAATAAAACATGATAAACGATAATAATTATTGATAATGTATTAAAACAAGTATTTCTCCTGGACAGCAACATGCCTAGGCACTGTCTCTGCACCAGACATTTATGTGTGAGTATAATATAATTTGTACCACTACACATGCACATACTTATTAATAGGAGTCTCACATGGTTTGAATACAGTAGAGCCACACATTTCTGGATCTGTGGTATAAATTAATGTGTCCATGCATGCAGCCAAAGGAGGCGGGATGCTTAAACTACTAAATGCTACATTGAATTAAAATTAGAGTCCACCTTTTCAAGACAATAAGTGACCATAAAATAATATGACAATATTAGGTCATAAATTATAATAATATTATCATTAACAGTTTTACAATTATGCCACTTACAAAGCGAAAGATCGCCTTAGATATACAGTCGTCCAAGTTATTTTGTGTCGGCTGCGGCAGCCTCTTTTCATGGCCTGTGACATCAATAATTATATAATATGTATATTGTTTTTCTAGTTAAATTAAGCAAGTCTAACGTTTGTACGTTTTACACAATAGTTTTAAAGATATAAGTTGTTGATGTCTTCCTCCTCTCTGAACCTTAAGCCCACTTAATCCTCCCCTAATTGCTAAATATAGAATTGAGTGTTTTACCTCTTCCTGGCTCAGCTTATTGGAGGTGTATCCTAGTTACATGCCTTGTTAAAGCCCAGTATTATATCAAATAAATACAAATTTTGTTTTAGATTTTCGGGGAAGCAGCTCATTGTTATCATTAGAAATTATAGTTCCCCTCACTCTTCCTCGCAAACTAGAACAATCTGTACCAGTTCACCCCCTTGTCCTAGAGTCACGGCACCACACTAGGACAGGCTGTACCAGTTCACCCCCTTGTCATTGAGTCACGGCACCACACTAAAACAAGCTGTACCAGTTCACCCCCTTGTCCTAGAGTCACGGCACCAACCTAGAACAAGCTGTACCAGTTCACACCCTTATCCTAAAGTCACGGCATCACACTAGAACAAGCTGTACCAGTTCACCCCCTTATCCTAGAGTCAAGGCACCATACCAGGACAAGCTGTACCAGTTCACCCCCTTTCCTTAGGGTCACGGCACCAACCTAGAACAATCTGTAACAGCTCACACCCTTGTCATTGAGTCACGGCACCACACTAAAACAAGCTGTACCAGTTCACCCCCTTGTCCTAGAGTCACGGCACCACACTAAAACAAGCTGTACCAGTTCACCCCCTTGTCCTAGAGTCACGGCACCACACTAAAACAAGCTGTACCAGTTCACCCCCTTGTCCTAGAGTCACGGCACCACACTAAAACAAGCTGTACCAGTTCACCCCCTTGTCCTAGAGTCACGGCACCACACTAAAACAAGCTGTACCAGTTCACCCCCTTGTCCTAGAGTCACGGCACCACACTAAAACAAGCTGTACCAGTTCACCCCCTTGTCCTAGAGTCACGGCACCACACTAAAACAAGCTGTACCAGTTCACCCCCTTGTCCTAGAGTCACGGCACCACACTAAAACAAGCTGTACCAGTTCACCCCCTTGTCCTAGAGTCACGGCACCACACTAAAACAAGCTGTACCAGTTCACCCCCTTGTCCTAGAGTCACGGCACCACACTAAAACAAGCTGTACCAGTTCACCCCCTTGTCCTAGAGTCACGGCACCACACTAAAACAAGCTGTACCAGTTCACCCCCTTGTCCTAGAGTCACGGCACCACACTAAAACAAGCTGTACCAGTTCACCCCCTTGTCCTAGAGTCACGGCACCACACTAAAACAAGCTGTACCAGTTCACCCCCTTGTCCTAGAGTCACGGCACCACACTAAAACAAGCTGTACCAGTTCACCCCCTTGTCCTAGAGTCACGGCACCACACTAAAACAAGCTATACCAGTTCACCCCCTTGTCCTAGAGTCACGGCACCACACTATAACAGGCTGTACCAGTTCACCTCCTTGTCCTAGAGTCACGGCACCAACCTAGAACCATATGTACCAGCTCACACCCTTGTCCTAGAGTCACGGAACCACACTAGAACAAGCTGTACCAGTTCACCCCCTTGTCCTAGAGTAACGGCACCACACTAAAACAAGCTATACCAGTTCACCCCCTTGTCCTAAAGTCACGGCACCACATTAAAACAAGCTGTACCAGTTCACCACCTTGTCCTAGAGTCACGGCACCACACTAGAACAAGCTGTACCAGTTCACTCCCTTGTCCTAGAGTCACGGCACCAACCTAGAACAATCTGTACCAGCTCACACCCTTGTACTAAAGTCACGGCACCACACTAGAACAAGCTGTACCAGTTCACCCCCTTGTCCTAGAGTCACGGCACCACACTAAAACAAGCTGTACCAGTTCACCCCCTTGTCCTAGAGTCACGGCACCACACTAGAACAAGCTGTACCAGTTCACCCCCTTGTCCTAGAGTCACGGCACCACACTAGAACAAGCTGTACCAGTTCACCCCCTTGTCCTAGAGTCACGGCACCACACTAGAACAAGCTGTACCAGTTCACCCCCTTGTCCTAGAGTCACGGCACCACACTAGAACAAGCTGTACCAGTTCACCCCCTTGTCCTAGAGTCACGGCACCACACTAGAACAAGCTGTACCAGTTCACCCCCTTGTCCTAGAGTCACGGCACCACACTAGAACAAGCTGTACCAGTTCACCCCCTTGTCCTAGAGTCACGGCACCACACTAGAACAAGCTGTACCAGTTCACCCCCTTGTCCTAGAGTCACGGCACCACACTAGAACAAGCTGTACCAGTTCACCCCCTTGTCCTAGAGTCACGGCACCACACTAGAACAAGCTGTACCAGTTCACCCCCTTGTCCTAGAGTCACGGCACCACACTAAAACAAGCTGTACCAGTTCACCCCCTTGTCCTAGAGTCACGGCACCACACTAGAACAAGCTGTACCAGTTCACCCCCTTGTCCTAGAGTCACGGCACCACACTAAAACAAGCTGTACCAGTTCACCCCCTTGTCCTAGAGTCACGGCACCACACTAGAACAAGCTGTACCAGTTCACCCCCTTGTCCTAGAGTCACGGCACCACACTAAAACAAGCTGTACCAGTTCACCCCCTTGTCCTAGAGTCACGGCACCACACTAAAACAAGCTGTACCAGTTCACCCCCTTTCCTTAGGGTCACGGCACCAACCTAGAACAATCTGTACCAGCTCACACCCTTGTCCTAAAGTCACGGAACCACACTAGATCAAGCTGTACCAGTTCACCCCCTTGTCCTAAAGTCACGGCATCACACTAAAACAAGCTGTACCAGTTCACCCCCTTTCCTTAGGGTCACGGCATCACACTAAAACAAGCTGTACCAGTTCACCCCCTTGTCCTAGAGTCACGGCTCCACACTAGAACAAGCTGTACCAGTTCACCCCCTTTCCTTAAGGTCACGACACCACACTAGAACATGCTGTACCAGTTCACCCCCTTGTCCTAGAGTCACGACACCACACTAGAACAGGCTGTACCAGTTCACCCCCTTGTCCTTGAGTCACGGCACCACACTAGAACAATCTATATCAGTTCACCCCCTTGTCCTAGAGTCACGGCACCACACTAGAACAATCTATATCAGTTCACCCCCTTGTCCTAGAGTCACGGCACCACACTAGAACAGGCTGTATCAGTTCACCCCCTTGTCCTAGAGTCACGGCACCATACCAGGACAATCTGTACCAGTTCACTCCCTTGTCCTAAAGTCACGGCACCACACCAGAACAGGCTCTACCAGTTCACTCCCTTGTCCTAAAGTCACGGCACCATACCAGAACAATCTGTACCAGTTCACTCCCTTGTCCTAAAGTCACGGCACCATACCAGGACAATCTGTACCAGTTCACCCCCTTGTCTTAGAGTCACGGCACCATACCAGGACAAGCTGTACCAGTTCACCCCCATTTCTTAGAGTTACGGCACCACACGAACCAACACAAGCAAGTGGTCTAATTGAAATGGACAGATGCTATGTCCCCTTTGGGACAGACCAGGGCGTCTCTGCTGGCCCACGTGACCCTGCGGTGCTTGCCGGCGTCCGGTGTCGCTTGTCAGATCCTCGAGGTGTCATTGGAGCGCCTGGTGTTGCCCCTTAGCAGCAGAGTGCCCTGGGTGTTGCTCATTGGGTAGTCGCTGGCCACGGTGGCGTGGTAGCTGTGACGAGAGGAGGTGGCGCATTGCAGTATGGTCCTCTTGAACTCCCGTCGGAACTTACCTGGAACAACACTATCAGTCGTCCGGCACACATTGCTTCTCTCTTTCTTTCTTTTTCTCTTCGGCCGTCCTTGGGGCTCATTCGCGAGGCAAGTAGGATTTGCTTCAATCATAATTTGCCACCATACATTTTGTACAGTTGGGAAGATAGTAACATACTTTTCTTAAGGAGAAATAAATAAATATAAATCACAAAGAGATAATTGAGCGTGAATTGCTAGTACGCATATTTTATATCTTCCATCTATTATCAAATACAAATTGCAGAAGCCATATTGTAGCTATTCTCTGTGTTTAGTCCTTTTATTTTCGACATTGTTCAAACTAAACTGAAGTTTATTGGTGACTGCTCGGCATGAAAGCATTAATACTTTTAAAAGGGAGGTTAATTGAGGGTAGGGCCCTAATTTGGCTCAGTAATATATTAAATATTTAGAGCCGTTTGACACTTTATCTCAGCCGGTAATACATCTGACTATTAAGTTTAATGTTCCCTACTCGATTCCTGGTCTACCTGAACAAATAATTGTTGGTAAAATGTGTTTTTCCCTTTCATTGTGATGATTTGAAGGACTGGATGTTTTGTCTGTTATGGGGTGCATGTTAAATACAATAAGTTAAAAATTGAAATATAGAAATAAATATATTTATTTTTAGTTTTTTTTTAACCAGGGTTGAACATATTACAGTGCATCTGTGAATAGAAATAAGATAAAAGCTTGCAAACAGTTACAGACCTTAGTTTTCCCTCTAGTGGACATTATTGTTCTTTCCGGGGCACCTTTAAAACATAAAACCCTGATATATCATAATTAATAAATCGAAATAGATGTTTAAGCTACTTTTGTTAAGCTAGGGTGTATTTTAAATATTTAAGCAAATGATTGAAAATTCTATACAATATATTTCTTATAGCGACTTTTCTTACAACCTGCACATATTTTTCAAAAAAAAAATATTTTGTATATTTTGGTATTGGAGGGAAGACTAGTCCTCTACATTAAATATCTTGAAATATATTAATTGTTAGATGAAAGAATGAAGAATGTCTTAAGTTGGTTTGGGATTCTAGATCTTACTTATTCACTCCTTTCGGGTATTTACTTCATTCTCTGTCTTCTCTACGTATTGAACCTTTTTTTTCAAAATTTCCCGGCTCTAAAAAATGTGATGCGTTTTCCTTATTTGTTAAAATTATGAAGCACAACAGTAGGATGTAAAACCCAACAGCAAAGATGACAAACAGAGTTTTAAAATGTTAATTTTTATTAAATTTGAAGAATTGGACATTGCCCACTGTCTAATGTGTGAAAAAATTATAAAGTTTGGTAAGCTTGAGTTATTTTAAATTGTCTTGGGTTTCACGTCTTCACTGTTATGCGTTTAATGTTAACATTTAAAATCTACCAATTATGATCATATTTAAAGGCTATATTTCAGAGCAATCCCACTTGGCACGCAAATGAACGACAAGTGGCCGAAGGGAAAAGCCAAACAGTTTGATAATAACTATCATCACTTCTTCTCCCAGATAACACATTATTTTATTTCCTAGTTAAATCTTTTATAGTTGAAATCAACTAAGTTTGTCTGATACTTTATAATTTAAACACATTAGACCTTAGACAATGAACCTATTTAAGTTAAAAATATCTTCAAAAATAAATATTAATTTTATGTACAGTTCATACGGTTAGATAGCTATTTATAAAATACTATCTTGTATTATTGTAATTTCTATGTTAATTATATTAAAGACATGTAAGAATAGAAGATAGATTAGTGTCTTGACATAATTGTATTTAAATACTTTCTAAAAAATCTAAGTGATACATTAATGTTCTTATTAGTTTGATACAAAATTATTCATTTAAATTTAGTAAAGACAATCAAATGCGCACTCAACTAATATATATATATGTATATATATAAAAGTATGTAGAGTAATTAATAAATTTTTAACCAAACCTGAATATATAATAGAATGAAGTTTCCTGAAATATATTCCATGTCATTGAAAAAATGCTAGGTTTACCAACACAATTATAGCCTACTATTAGTGAATTGATATGTGATGGTCGATCTGTGAAGGTTTTTCAAAAATATGGTCCGCTAAATCTTAAATAGAGAGTAATGTTTGTGATTTTAAATCAATTAATGTTTACAGAATATTATTTTGAACTTAATACTTTTAACACAAGCTACTAACATCTTAATCTATTACCAGGTATTCATATATATGCCAGGGAAAAAAACCCATGTATGCAAGGAAATTTGAGGAAAAAACATACAACTTCTAAAATTCTAATATAACTATTTTGGTCCTGTAATTTTTTGTATTGCACATTAGAAATATTTAGTCTGAGTTTAATCTCGTTAATACAATATTTAATTACTGTTGTATCCGTGCGCAAATATTCATTTCTCAATTTCTCAATGTACTGACAATAGATAGCTATTACCTAACGTAGGTTTATGGGTGAGTGACACGTTTTATAGTTGACGGTAATTACCTAGATAGTTAAGCTGCTGATTGATTAAATGGTATTCATCTACATCATAACTAGATGAGGTAGAGTTAGCTACTTAGGAATTATTATTCTGTACAACTGCGTCTTACTATATGTTCGGCATATGAACTAATTACTTTAATGTGTTAGGGATGATAAAGGTTGAATTTAGAGTAAGTGCACCCGATTCTGCGTGGAGGTAGAGTGGAAAACCACATAAGATAATTCATTCTCAATACACCTGATTGGTATTTTAAACTCGATATCCCCATCCTCAGCAATTTAGTATATTTCAAGTGTGACGCCTTATACCATTTTACCACAGCTATCAAAGTAAGTGTATTGATAATTTTAGATGTACTTTGTTGTAATTATTAGTGAATACCTATGGTATTATTTATCTTCATATAATTTCATAAATATAAAAAACATTTCCGTGAATTAATACTGCATACACGTAACGCTGTTGCGAGCGTGTGTGGGGGAGGGGGATCTCTAATGTCAGCATGCTGGGGAGGGGCCAGGCTTTATGTGGACTTGTTGTTACATGGGGGGAGGAACCAGGCTTTATGTGGACTTGTTGTTATATGGGGGGAGGAACCAGGCTTTATGTGGACTTGTTGTTACGTGGGGGGAGGAACCAGGCTTTATGTGGACTTGTTGTTACATGAGGGGAGGGGCCAGGCTTTATGTGGACTTGTTATATGGAGGGAGGAACCAGGCTTTATGTGGACTTGTTGTTACATGAGGGGAGGAACCAGGCTTTATGTGGACTTGTTGTTA